>JAGFPH010003163.1:54784-69236 GCA_018207615.1 Philaenus spumarius | reverse complement strand
CATTAAATTAATACCTTATGATTTAATTGTTTGATACTGTTTAATTTTGTTCAACATTGAAATTTTATACGTAAGAATTTTATGTTCTTTATTTCATTTTTACTTCTTCTAGGGCCATAGGTGCTAACTAAAAAAGGTTTAAAAAAATTTTAATTTTAAGTGGTTTGGAGGGTGGTCAAAGTTACTAAATCACGATTTCTCCAAAACCACTAAACGGATTGGAACGAAATTTGGTATGTAGCTTCCTCTAGGGCCCTAGATGCTTGCTAACAAAGCGTTAAAAAAAAATTCGAAACTTTAGGGGGGTTTGGGGGTCAAAGTTACTAAAAAAAAACCACCGAACGGATGGGAATGAAATTTAGTATGTAGCTTCCTCTAGGTCCCTAGGTGCTCCCTAAGAAAGGGTTTAAAACAATTCGAAATTTTAGGGGGGTTTGGGTGGTCAAAGTTACTAAAAATCTCCATAGCGTAATATAATTTATTGATATAATATAGTTTTTGTTAATATACATTTCACTTTGATTTGACTATCCGTGCAAAGCCGGATCGGGCCAGCTAGTATAAAGATAAAACTACGACAACAACTGACACCTAGCGCAGACCCGTTTGTTATGAGAGTGTGGAAACATTAAATAAAAGTTGTAACACCAACTGTTTTGTATACTCCTTGTTGATACTTTCCCCGACACTTTACTAGTCTCATTACTGCAGCCTCCGTGTTGACAACGATTACATTAATATCGCGGTAATTACTCGCAGAAAACGGTTCTAGTTTAGTGTAATTACACTGTTTTAATGTTTTCCAAACAATACTACGGGTACTCAGTTTCATTCGACTTCTGAGAAACTATTTCCAACGCTCTGTTGAAATACCATTAACAGAAAGTAGTTATCTGCTTTTCTTATCGACAAAATACAATGTGTAGAAAAGTATAACACATAATATATTAGCTGACCAGTACGGCGTTGCCCGTGGTGGTTGGTATTTTCAGTCTTTTTAACGTAATTGTATTCTTTTTAAGTGTTCAGTCAGTGAGTGGTATTTGGCATTTATATACAGATCTTAAATAATAAAAGCACTATTGTCCTAATAATAAAAGATCTGAAATTATGATTTTAGTAACTTTGATCCCCCCAAACCCCTCATAAAATTTCGAATTTTTTTATACCCCTGTCTTAGTGAGCACTTATGGCCCTAAAGGAAAGGCTACATACCAAATTTCATTCCAATCCGTTCGGTAGTTTTGAAGAAATCGTGATTTAATTACTTTAAACCCTTTCTTGGCGAGCGCCTATGGCCCTAGAGGAAGCTACATACCAAATTTTATTCCAATCTGTTTGGTAATTTTGGAGAAATCGTGATTTAGTAATTTTTACACCCCAAATCCCCCTAAAATTTCCAATTTTTAAAACCCTCTTTTAGTGAACACTTATGGCCCTAGAGGAAGCTACATACCAAATTTCATTTCAATCCGTTCGGTAGTTTTGAAGAAATCGTGATTTAATAACTTTGATCACCTCAAACCCTCCCTAAAATTTCGAATTTTTTTAAACCCTTTCTTAACGAGCGCCTATGGCCCTAGAGGAAGCTACATACCAAATTTCATTTTAATCCGTTCTGTAGTTTTTGGGAAATCGTGATGAGTGAGTCAGTCAGTGAGTGAGTGGTATTTAATATTTAGATAAAGTACTATGGGCCCCGCCCCTGTTTCCTACCACCAACCTCGGCTACGAACCATGGTGAAGACGATGCTAACAACATTTGTAAAACCAAAAGCTTAGCAACACATGTTTATTTACATTCGTTACCATAGCAACCAACTTAGCAAATTTAGAATCACTTTATTATTATTCACTGCCAACAGCTTTTTTAGGTTAGATTAACAAACCAAAATCCACTAACAATGTTTACTGTATTGTAATTTAATTCAAACATCTGTTGTTGCGCATTATAAATATAACAGCTGATTTGGATCAAAAATCATTGTTGTTACGCATAAATAAAACAGCTGATTTAGATAAAAAACTTAACGTAATTTTAGGTTAATCCTACAATGAACCAAAACACGTGTATTTACAATCAATTTTTCAAATTTAGAAGCAGGTAATATTTCTTAATAACTAACAGATTTTTAGATTAGGTAAAAACAAACATAAGGCTTACTGTATTATAAGTCAAACATCTGTTGTTGCAATTAGCCTATATTGTTTCCTTTAGTTGGTAATATCAAAATTTGGATTATTTAAATATTAATGGTGAAATTAAATTACAACGCATGCCGCAATTCGAATTATTTGGGTTGGTCGTGTCTATTTCAATCTCTGTCTTACATTAGCTATGTATAAGGTCACCGCTTAAACGTCATTTTAATGGAAATTACAGAGTGTACAATAATCTGTGTGCATTGGCTTCGACATGTGTCTCCACCGGGGTTGGTGAGCGAAGCGAGCAGAGTACGAGTCCCTAGTCTGTATATGTAAAAGAAGAATTCCTGACTAACTGACTAATTCATTATCAACTTACAAACAAATCATGACAGCTAGAACCTTCAAATTTTCAGCGTTCCTTCATACCACTATGCAAAAGTGCACTGAGGGCTTTTAAGGTTTGACTAATTTCAAAATACTGTGGTACATACCCAACCCTATAACAGATAAAACGGCTGATTTGAATGAAAAGATTAACAACAAAATTCTAGACGTTGCACATATACACTGAAAAAACACACGTTTGTTGAATTCATTTACATTCATTACCATAGCAACCAACTTACAAATTTTAAATCAGTAATTTATTATTCACAAACCAGTATTTTTAGTTTGCGTTAACAAAATAAAACAAAAACAATCGAAAAGTTTACTGTATTACAATACAAACATCTGTTGTTACATATACAAATAAAACAGCTGATTTGGATCATAAGCTTAACACAATTTTAGGTTACTGAACCAACAAACGTTACTTGAAATCGTTTGGATTTATTACCATAGCAACGAAATTGGTAAATTTAGAACCAGGTTTATTTATGCCAACTTTATTGTTTACTAGGACTATTCGAACAATTTGAACTACTGCTTTACCGTATCACATTTGGTCATATTTTATAACTTGAAAATTGCATCTCTTCTGTAAAAAAATTTTAAAAATAAATTTGTGCTATCGTGGGGTCCCCGTTAGGAACGAAGTTCATCGCGCCTTTTCTTCAATTCTTTTACCAGCCTTAACGGCAACATAGGCCTACTTACATAATTTTGCCATTTATTATTAGATTGTTTTTTATACAAATATTTAATGTTTCCATACGTTTAATGTTATTATAATAGAGGTGCAGAATTAGTTACAACATCAAAGCTAAGATGATAAACACAGTTAAATAATGTCCATTCATTGTAAATACATTCAATAAACATAAAATGTTGGTTCATCCGTCTAGGCCTAACCTAAAATTATTGTGCGTATGTTTAATTTATTTTACCTGTCTTAACGGCAACATACATATAAGGACGCCCATAAGATTTTTTCTGGGGGGGGGGGGGGTTTAATTTAGGCCTAGACTTAAAATTACTTTCTAGGCCCAACCAAAAAATTCTTGTAACTATGTTGCCGTTAAGGCAGGTAAAACAAAATTAAATATGCATGCAATAATTTTAAGTTTTCGTAAACTGATGAACCAACATTTAATGTTTATTGAATGTATTTCAGCTCTTGATGATGATATCCGAACTGCGCCGGACGGAACCGATCGTCTCTTAATTTAAATTGATGTTCCGAAACGCATGTTTTTTTAATGTATTTACATTCATTGCCGTAGCAACCAATTTGGTAACGCTTTTTCGTTACTCGTACTTTATATTTGCCATTGCCATAGCAACCATTAATAACAAATTTTTCGTTAAGCATTACAACTCCTACTATAACCCGCGTTAAGGAACTTCGTTTCAATAACAAGTCTCTGTCCTAATCGATCGTCATTATCGTACAAATATAGTCTACAATAATCTGATTGCATTTGTGAGCGAACCAAGCAGGGGTGGCGCCCTGTAGTATACATTATATCTGCATTAGTTGTACATCACTACATTATGTAAACATATTTGTTGATCGACGGAAACTTTAAAAAAAAACACTGTTATAATCCATGGTCACCGTATTGTGGTATCTCTAAGTTTTGCAAAGCTCGCTTGCGTGCGAACAGTTTCCGTTTAAGTTCCCAAGTATCCTTGTAAATGTAACGCTTCACTTTCCACGCCTAGACAGTCGTGTCTGGTCTGTGTTTACCTTATTGACACCGCTGCTGACACAGATTCCATCGGTCAGGCTTCCTCAAATTGCATAACACGGATCATTGACAGGGCGTTTTTACGCCGTCGTGTTGCTCAAACTGCTACGCACAGTTGGCAATATTTCATGCCAAGGACAAAAAAAACACTACAAAGTAAATAAAACAAAAGAAAATAAAAAGTGCAGATTGTAAAATGTTTGAGGATTTAATTTGTATGTCTTACTCTACACTAGTGCACTAAAATTTGACTGAGCGAAGACATTTTTATAAAAGATATTTAAAATCTAACAGCAAACATTCTGGAGTAATTTGAAATATACTGCACGGCCTATAAGTTCTTTGAACTGTATTCAAGGTGTCCCATAAGTAAAGTACCAAACTTGAGAAATGTTTTTATGGGTCAAAATAAAGAAAAAAGTAAAGAATAATATTTTTACAAAAAACGGTTTGGTTTTCAGATATCCGCCATTTTTTCTTTTACAAAATAATTCTTATCTAGAGAACACTTTGACTGATTGAGTTCAAACTTGGCGTGAAGTTTAACCCAACGGTGATCTATTTTAGAAAAAATAAACGATTATATCCAATCAAGCGTTTTAAAATGAAGTTTGAAAATTTCAAACCTGAATTACCCATATACCGTATATTTTAACAAAAATTTCAATACAGATTTTTGAAGTGAAAACTTCTTATTTGTAGCCTTTTCGATTGATAAAGGATAACATTTAAGTTAGCTATACTAATATTATAAAGAGGTCAAAGTTGTATGTTTGTGTGTATGTAGGGGGTAATCTCTGGAACTACTGAACGGATTGAAAAAATAGTTTTATTAATAAAAAGCTTCACTATCTCTGAGTAAGATAGGCTATAATTTATTTTGATAAAAATATTTTTTATTTCAACATTTGTAAATTTAGTTGGAAAACATTCTTAGGTTAGGCCTAGACAGATAAACCAACACATGTATTTACATTTATTACCATAGCAACCAAATAAAATAACAATTAAAACAGCTGTTTACTCCAATTTTTCCATTAACAGCTAATTTCAAACTTTGAAGCAATTATTTTTATTTCTAACTTTTTGGGTAGCTTTTTATTAAAGTGTAGACCTGAGCCTTGCTGGTTCTTTTAACCTTTATTGTAACTGCTGTTATAAAAAATACAAAATTTTTAATTTGCTTTGAAAATTTAACATTATTTACCATCTTAGCTTTGGGGTTATTATTAACCCTACACCCTTATTAAAAAGAAAATATACCATGATTATGTGTTTAGAAGGTTCCAACGGGGTTGGCGTGCGGAGCACGCAGGGGTTTCCCCTAGTTTTATATAAAATGATCAGGATCTTAGATAATCTAAAAATTTCCTTTTCACCTACGCAATTTGTGAAGGTTTTATTATTATCATAAATATATATTTACATTTAAT
Organism: Philaenus spumarius; assembly: GCA_018207615.1. NCBI lineage: Eukaryota > Metazoa > Arthropoda > Insecta > Hemiptera > Aphrophoridae > Philaenus > Philaenus spumarius. The sequence continues at coordinate 63,523 of JAGFPH010003163.1, read as the reverse complement.
AATTACAATCACACAAATTTCCTTGTATAAAAAACAACTGCATGAATCAGAATAAAGTATAGGAGGGCATTCTTTTGCTTTAAGGGACACTCTCCTGCAAAATTGTATCTTTTTAGTTGTTATATACATATATTTTTTTTATTCCAAAGAACCTACACAGGACAGAAGACAGAGAGAGAGGGAACTGCAAATTATGATAGCGATTATAGTAGAATATATCAAAACGATAGTAAAATTTCATTCTCCTGTTGGAAAAAGATGAATTCTATAATAAACTTAGTTTTTTCAGAATACAAGACTTAACCATGTTTAAAATTCAATATATATAACACTCTTTAAAAAGTTGCATTAATAAAATAATAAAAACAGCTAAACTTTTGAAATCCCGCAATCACAAATAAAATACCATATCCATTTAATTGGAAAATCCTCTCATTTTTTGTAAATGAAATTTAACCGACCACGACTTCATTCTTTCACGCTCGTTGAAGTCTCCCGTCCTTGATGCAACTTCTTATCCTATATGCGTATTGAAGTCTCCCGTCCTTGATGCAACTCTTATGATACTGTTAATTCACTCTCGTTAGTTTGCGTAACCGAAGCACGGTAAACGCGAAACCAATGCACTTCCGAAATGGGAGGGAGAGGATCGCCAACCGGTCTCTTAGGCGTAGTTCTACTTTAGCCGCAATTATTTACCGGGGGTTTTATTTTCGCGCTGAAACAATAACAACGCATTGTTTTACGTAACAATCGATTTAACGGCCGATTATAATTACGATATTTAACGTACGAAATAAACTAATTATTTTTTTAATAACAAAAAATTATCCGTTCACGTTTTCAGCGGGTTGTGTATATTTCGCAATTTTAATTTGTCCGTCAAAGAACCATTTTGCGAGATGGTATTTGCACATTGTAGGCAGGAAGAAAGCAACCCGGTTTCTGCAGACGAGATCGAAGTATAAATACTCAAGCAGACTCCAAACAAGTATCATTACCTCTTCTAGCTCTCGACATGAATACTTGGGTAAGAAAGTAGTCGTTTAAAAGGAACTCGAAGAAAACTGTGATCAAATAACAAAATATATTGTTATTGTAACTTGGTATTTCACCACTTATTATATCTATAATATAGCCTACTATGATTATAGTTAAAATATAGACAAAATAGTTTTTTAAAAAGTTATAGTCATTTTATAATTAAATTGCGGTTTATGTTAGTTTTCCGATTAGATTTCTCTTTTTATTGTTCATTATATTTGGAAATTTAAAACAAATTAAACTAATTTTAAAGTAAAATATAACGAAAATCTTTATCAATTTGAAATACTATTACTATGTAGCGTTGAGATAGTTGTAAAGTCTATAGTATTTTCTGATCAGGAACTTAACATTTTTGTATTTTAAAAAAATTAACTTATGCAAAATATATATATTTATATCTAACAATACGTACAACTGAACACCCATTGATAAATTATATTTTAAATAATAAATCCTATCATGAAAAGTTGATTTTAACGCTGGTGTAGACAGGAATGCGTCCGTTAATAAATGCAGAGAAATTAAAGTAGGGTAGTCTTGTTCTGATAGTAGATTTCAACGCTTGTGTAGACAATAATGCTCCAATGAAAATAAAAGCAGAGAAATTAAAGTAGGGTAGTCTTGTTTTGATATTAACTTAACGATATGATTTTACATGTTGTAATTATACTTTTACATTCAATTAATGAATTTTACTAAATATTATTTAAATGGATTGTGTTGATGGTAAATATTTTGTATTATTAACGTGTCTCATTAAAACGAACAATATTCTTCTTCTTCCAGGTATTTGCAGTCGTACTGTCTTTGGCAGTCCTAGCAACCGCTGAGGAGGCCGACAAGAAAAAAGACAAACGAGGTATATTCGGTGAAGGTCTTGGTGGATACGGTGGATTAGGTTACTCCGGTGGATTAGGATACTCCGGCGGATTAGGTTACTCCGGTGGATTAGGCTACTCCGGTGGATTAGGCTATGGCAGCTACGGTGGAAGCGGTCTTGGCGGCTACGGCGGTGGTTACGGAGGCAGCGTAGGAGGAGCTTACCCCATCTCCAGACACATCACGATCACGAACAAAATCGGAGTACCGGTCGCTCAACCTTACCCCGTCACCGTCGAGAAGACAGTTCCAGTCCCAGTTCCACACCCAGTACGCGTTCCCGTCTCCAAACCTTACCCCGTTCCTGTGCCGCACCCGGTAGCCGTTCCAGTGTACAAGCCGGTGCCGTACCCCGTCGAGAAAGCCGTGCCTTACCCGGTACCCCACCCCGTACCCGTTCCCGTAGCCAAGCCGGTCGCTGTTCCCGTCCCGAAACCGGTGGCTTACCCCGTGTATAAGGATATTCCCGTACCCGTTCCTCAGCCCATCGCTATCCACAAGCCAGTGTATGTAGGATCGTACGGAGGTGGTTATGGAGGTTCATCTGGATTGGGTTATGGAGGTTCATACGGAGGCGGTTATGGAGTTTCATCCGGATTGGGCTATGGAGGTTCGTACGGAGGTTCCTATGGAAGCTCTTACGGTTTAGGACTTGGCGGCCACGGATGGTGAAACACTTTCTAAGGTATTTATAAAACAAACATTATTTCTACGCTAAAATGTATTGGTAAACTTAAAGCAAATTGCCCCGAATACAACGGGAGGAATTTAAAGTGGCATACAAAATCATTCCAACATACTTAGCTCCGTATCTAAATAGATTATTCGTGATGTGAAATTAGATAAAAGTTATTAGTTTTACCTTTTGTACCATACGTTTAAGGCAAGAACTAACTACTTTCGCGCTAAGTTTTGAATAACACATGTTTCCTTGTTCTATCTAATGCTTTATAAGTCCTCTTCGCTTGCCATATGGACGTTGCGTAGCTGGATAATTATTGTCCAGTCATAAAAATACTCTTTCGTGAATTGAAGTTCTTTTTGTTGCTTTTCTTAAATTTGAACATAATTTTCGGAAACACATTTACGAGTACGATGACCAAACGGATTTGTTGATTTGAAAACAATACATTTTTATGATATTTCATTAATTTCATGGGACGGGTTGGGTGGGAGATTTTGTAGTACTTTTCTAAATGTTTCAAACTTTTAACCGATTATACACACACAATTTACTATGTATTTTCAATAAAGGTGTGTAAACATAACTGCAAAACTATGATAGTAAAACAAAGTTAAATATAATTATGTTCATGTTTGAGCATTTAAAGTATTATAACTGTTTTTAAATAAAAAAATCCGTCATTATTAAAGTATATAATTTTAGCTATTAAAGATCATAATTAATTCAAAGTAACAAACCAGTTTTAAAATAGATATGCCACTGAGAAAATATCCTACATGCCACATTAAAGGTATTAGAGTGATCAGCTGACTATCGTACCACCACACTTAAAATTTTCCTCCAACTGTACTATGCATGTGAAATGAACAAATTGTATTTTTTAAACTATTTGTGGGCCTAAATTTCCATTGATATTACCGATGAAATGGGTATAGTTCTTCCTCGTTTTTTGGTGTTAAATAAGTTAACTTGGTAATGCCTCTGAAATGAACATTGCGCTTCCAAATTGTGAACTTGGGTTAAATTAGTGTACTTGATGATACCTGTAAAATGGGCGTAGTGTTTTCTCATTTTTTTAAATTTATAAATTTGCTAATTTGGTTGCTATGATAATGAATGTAAATGCATTGTAGAAACGTGTGTTGGTTCAGTATAGGCACAACCTAAAGTTATGGTTTTTTTTTACATTATTATTTGATGATATAGACAATTACGTTTATGTTTCCATTTTAAATACAAGACTAGGGGCTCTGCCCCTGGACCCTTCGCGTCCCAACCCCGCCTCGGATTTCGGCCTCAGATGGCTGCTTCGCTTCGCTCGCAGTTGGAAAATTCACTAAAGAATCTCGTTAACCTTTGGCTCATTTGTACATAGGTTTGTAAAATTATGAAACCAGGCTTAAATATATTAACAGTAATTACAAGATTAATTACAACCTCAAATACATGCTTTAGAAACGTGAGAGGCTTTCATTGCGATTTTAGTCCTAGTTCTACTATCTTCTGTTAACTAAAGTTTTGAAACCAAGCGTAAATATAGTACAAATTATTGCAGGATTAACATAACCTCCATACTATGTTTCAGAAATGAGCCAGGCCTATATCACAAAATTGACTATTAGAATTTATCCAAATTTGCCTTTTTTTGACAAAATTAATTGTTCAATCAGGCCCAATTTATTCTAACTCCAACGTGCTAAAACAGTATATGACTTAGCTTGTTTTTTTAACAGTAATTAAAAACTATCCAATGAACAGCTGATAAAACAGTATAAATTGGCTTGTTTATAAACAGCTGTTTTGATCGCTTTATTTACTATTTCGTTGTTATTTTGTACCCATATACCCAAAGTTGTTAATTTGTCAACTTTTAAATTAGATTTTCTCAAAAAAATTGCGTTTTTACACGAAATACAACTATGTGGGTGTACTTAAAAATCAAAACTACACCTACATACAAAATTTCTTTGAATTCGTTAGAGCCGTTTTCTAGATCCACGACAGATACAAAGATGGATACAAGACTTGCTCATTTAAAGTAATAGGGTAAATACAATGATCAAAGTTCGGGTTAAAGCAATATGACCAACGATTCACATTTAGTACAGTTTTCATTTCTGTCGGCGGTCCCACTACTGCTTTCCTTCTTTTTTTAAATTTTGTAATTGTTTTGAATTTACTTCTGCGGGCGGACACAACTTGCTCGATACAGCTTTGGATGTTTATCTAATACTGGTGGTCATTGTGCCAATCGTATGTGTTTTACTACATTAGAAATTCAATATTTAAATAGATATTTACGTTACAATGAGGTAACTCCTTCTCTACATCATTCGAAGGGGCTGTTTGTACGGTAAAGAAGCGGTTATCTCGTGTAACGTACAATATTTCACCTAACCCCACATCTCACAGGGTGTTCTATAACTTTGTACAGTAAATAAAATCAACACGATATTGTAACTAGTATATTATTTTATTATTAACCAAACATTGAAATTAGCAACTGATACAGAGTTTTACTTGGTACAAAAATGTTAAATACGTAAATAGTTTCATTTATTGCTACAACAAACAATCAGCTGATCTAAGCGTGTCAAACAATCAGCTGTTTGAACCGTTATGAACTCTTTAAATCGCTAGAGATGTAAATTAGATCAGTAAATTACTCATGGGATAGGTAAAATAACTTACCGAGCCAATTAAAGTTGTACGCATATCATCACACTGTATCACTTGTTTGCTGTATCTCTTTCTTTGTCTGTTTCCAGGAAAGATAGGCGGTAAAGTATCTCTGTCTCTAGTCGCTATCACCATCCTGCACCTTTCATCAACATTCATTCACTTCGCTTTGTATCTCATCTTTATTACATTATCAATCATTATACTCTCATGTCAATGTACAAGTTGTTTTTTTAGGAAATTAATAAACATACCTTTGTTTTAATTCTTGTGTTTGTCTTACGAGCGTCTTATTTACTACTAGGGGAAACCCCCGCGTGCTACGCACGCCAACCCCGTTGGAACCTTCTGTACACATAATCATGTTGCGTTTTCTTTATAATAAAGGTGTAGGATTAATAATGACCCCAAAGCTAAGATGGTAAATAATGTTAAATGTTCTAATGAAATTATTTCGTATATTTTATAACAGCAGTTGTAATAAAGGCTAAAAGAACCAGCAAGGCTCAGGTCTACACTTTAATAAGAACCTAACCTAAAAGTTAGAAATACAAATAATTGCTTCAAAGTGTGAAATTAGCTGTTAATGGAAATATTGGAGCAAACAGCTGTTGTATCTGTTATTTTATTCAATTGGTAGCTATGGTGTTTCATAAGTCTAGGCCTAACCTATGAATTTTTTCCGAATAAATTTACAAATATGAAAATAAAAATTGTTTTTATAAAAATTATTTATAGCCTATGTTACTCAAGGAGGAATACTAGAAAAATAAAAATATCCGTTAATCGTGAATGTGTGAGATATAGCTGTGTTTAATAACACATGCTCACATACATTGTCACGCTTGCGCATTGCCCTATATTTGATAGCGGAAGAATTAAACGCACACAAACTCAATGCTAGCAGTGTATAGCTGTGCCACTTTTAGAGATGCAGTAAACGCAGAAATATGTTTTACTCCTGCCGAGCCTTGAGGTATAATTGTCCGTGCGGGACCATATAGAGGGGTCTGGCGTCCCTCGCGGTCCCGAATCAAACATAAATATTACTACTTACAACACTTGAACCAAACACAATATACACGTTAACAATCAAAATATGTTTCATAATTCCGGCTTTATTTCAGAGTGATATTGTATTACCACATTAGGCCAGTAAAAACTATTAAGAAAAAATCTTAAAATGCAGAACCTTTTTAGCGAATTTCCATGGGAAAAATGAGCTGCCGCAGTGACTCTTATTGTGAGACCTAAGGGAGCACTGATCACGGTCCCCAGAACACTTTTAGTTCGTAATTAAAAATTATATATATATATATATATATACATGGGTTCGCGCTTTAACTGCCGCATTTAACGTCCGGTTTAGTCCGAATGTGGTACACAGGTTGAATTTCCAAGACGCTCGAACGAGGTCGTTAATGCTCCAAATTTATTAGCACGAGAATTCAAACAATTAGCCTCGTAGATGGTTAGCGTGGCGCTACTCTGCAATTTCGCCTAACAATTTTCAATTTTATCCGGAGGCTTACCCCTTTCTCCATATCTCCTGACACTAGTCAAGGAGGAACCTAAATATAGTTTCTCCCAGGGCCCCGCAAGATATAGAACAGCCAAAGATTAAGGGGAGTAGTAGGTTTTTCTTCTACGGTTTCATTGTGGTCATCTCTTGCACCAATAGGTTGGTCGTATCAAAAATTGTTTAGTAAGAAAGTTTTTCATAATGGAAGGTTTAAAATAAATTTCAACAGTTTTGGCGCTGGGTCTATCAAGAGTGTTTATGCATAATTTTGTTTTCCAACCCCTGTTTTCCACCCCTTAAGATAATGGTTACTAAAATAGTTATACTGTAGTGGTCAAAAACCCTATCATTATTTCCACTCACCTAAAGTACTCGAAAGAGTTTTTCCATTTATATATCACTAGCTGTTGTACCCGTGGCTTCGCACGGTCCAAAGTTTCGCCGCATAGTAATTAATGTTTATTGTTTTAAGGGTTGTTATTACATTTTCACCCCGATCCGGCTTTGCACGGATAGACAAATCAAAGTTAAATGTATATTAGCAACAAAAACATATCAATAAATATAGTACACTATGTGTTTCTTATGGGGATTTTTAGTAACTTTGACCCTCCAAACCACCCTAAAATTTAGAATTTTTTGGAAACCTTTCTTAGGGAGCACCTAAGGCTCTAGAGGAAGCTACATACCAAATTTAATTCCAATCCGTTTGGTGTTTTTGAAGTGAAAACTTCTTTAGCGGCGTTGGGCACTTTTTGCTTGGGGAAAAATCATTGAATTCGCGACCGTTACCACTCGAGATATAGTATGTATTATATATATATATATATATATATATATGTATGTACGCAACGCGAATATACTACATAGCACTTCTTATTGGGAGAGGAAAAAGCATCAAACTCGCGACCGTCACCGCTCGAGATATAGTATGTATGTATATATATATATGATATTTGTGTTATATGTATATTAAATACCAAAGTCAGCAAAGTCATTAATGTTTTAAATTATTTTAGTTGAAGAAAAAAGCCTGATACGTCCTTGCTTCGGTTAAAAAAGAAATGTTTCTTTCTTGGTTTCATAAATCTGCTATAAAGAATATTTACATATGTATACAAATAAATATATGTATATTATTTTTTAGACTACAATTTAATGGGACAAGATAAAAAATAATGTTTTCACTTCTGCTGGCAGTCCCACGACCGCTTTTTTTTTTTTTTCTAGTAACTTTGACCCCTCCAAAAACCCCCTAAAATTTCCAATTTTTGGAAAACCTTTCTTAACGAACACCTAGGGCCCTAGAAGAAGCTACGTACCAAATTTTATTGCAACCCGTTCGGTAGTTTTTGAGAAATCGTGATGAGTGAGTGAGTCAGTCAGTGAGTGGTATTTGGTTTTATATATGTATATATATATATATATATATATATATATAGATTTGAACTGGTTAAGAATGCCTGTAAATACTTGTGCATTTAAAATACATACCGGTAGCTCAGGTGATGGAGGATGTTCAATATGTTAGTAGATGTTTACCTCATCCTTAACACATTCACTGCTAAGCAAATTTCGTATTTCCTATGCTATGAGCTGAACTTTTATTTTTTATACTTATAGTCTAAATTAGTAGAATTAATTTATTTTTTATTTTTGAACCTTTCTACATAATAAACACTAATATTTTAAAGCTGACGCACATGTTTGTCCATAGCGCATAGGCTTAAATTTGCTAGAAAACTATATAAGACTGAAACAGTTTCATGCGACAGTTATGAGTGATGGATTTTAAGGTTATCCATGATTAAACCATATTCTATGTTAAAAAAACCCTTAGTATGTGTGCAAAGTTTCAAATCAATCAGACGTTTTAAAAAGGGTGAAAATCACCTCGTGTTCTGGGGACCATGATCAGTGCTCACTT
>JAGFPH010003163.1:28071-53865 GCA_018207615.1 Philaenus spumarius | reverse complement strand
CTCTCTAGCTTTATGGGAAGTATAATAATTCATTTGTATTGTTTTAGGGGTTGTTATCTTATTTTCAACCCTAAGAAGCACGTGAATAAAAAGAAATATGGTTTACATTATATAAATATCTTGTAAGAAATGAATGTACCAATTTCCAGCTCTTTAGCTTTATGTGAAGTATAATAATTAATTTGTATTGTTTTAGGGGTTGTTATTACAATTTCACCCCTTAGCAGCACAGTGTAAAATGCAAATATAGTTTACATTTTATATGTACCTTGTAAGAAATAAATGTACCAAATTCCAGCTTTCTAGTCTTAATGGATGTATAATAATAAATATTTATTGTTTTAGGGGTTGTTTCAACCCTTAAATCAAAATGATTTATAGCCTATGTCTCATTCCAGGTCATGATCTATATGTGTGCCAAATTTCATTCAAATCCATCCAGTACTTTTTGCGTGATTGTCAGTCAAACAAACAAACAAACAAACAAATAAACAAACAAACAAACATACAAACTTTCACATTTATAATATTAGTAGGATGTATCAACACAGAAATAACGAATGGACAAACTTGTGTTCAAAAATTTGTATTCGCTTGAAATTATTTAAAACGTAAAATAAATGAGTTATGTTTTAGAGTCGTTATTTATTTGCAATACCTTGAGGATATTTGTAGTAAAAGGAACGGTTTTTACAATTAAAATGTCAGATTAACAGTCTCAGATACGATCGTATGAATGTATTTATTTAAATTAAACACCTCGGTATCCATAGACTGTAAAATTATAATACAGACCATGGTCAAATGAAGAGGTCAGTGTAAATTTTACAAAATGACGTCCAGCTCCTCCTTCATAGTAGGTAACGTCACCTGCTACCCTGTTATTCAGTATCGTTACCATGGTAACGTATGTAAGTGGTGGACCCAGAGGAAATCCCCCTTTAAACGTCACAGTACTCTTATAGTCCCTAGGCACTTTAATGTATTCTGATCTGAGCAATCTGAAAAACACATATTTTCCAAGTTTAAATTCTACAAATAACATTTAACGTTTATGTTATACAAGAAGTTATTCTAAAATAGTCTACCTTTATGTAGACTAGCAAAACGAAATAAAATTATAACTCTATCAATAAATGTTCTTCACTTTATTTGTGTAGTGTTATTCACCGAACTTGTATTTGGGGCTTCTAATTAATATTTTAGAAACTTAAAACGTAAAGTATTTTAAGAGGAGTGGGCATTGAATAGTTTAGTTGAAATACACATTTAATACAAATATGATAATAGAAAACTTGCGTGTACATAACTACATAAAATAAATATTTTTATATTCTACTTCATATGAGAATATGTGTGTAGTGTTTACGTAAATGGTTTTAAAAAGTAAGAAAACGCACTCTCGATACAACTTTATGATAAAACGCACAATTAAAATAACTTCTTAAACTTTTAATGTTTTAATTTTCAATGTTGAATAAATATTTCAAATTTGGTTGTATAAGAATGTTTTGTAAAAGTTTACATATTTTTGGATACATTTTAAATTAAAATATTTGTATAAAAAATCCTGCTTTGCTATTTCAAATTAAATATTTATTTTTATTAATTCATGTATAAACAAAAATATTTATTAAAAATAAAAATATAGGCAAACAACTAAGTAGAGTAAAAAAGTACAAACAAAAACAAAGTGTCTTAAAGCAAAAATCTACTGCTGAGGAGAGATTAACACAAGACTAACGTAAGATTGTTTGCGCTTTAATCCCCTTTAGGAGGGGGTGGGATTAGGGCGTCATTTTTGCTAAATTATTACGCTAAAAAGAAGAGCATTTGTACGAAATTTTAAGTTTCTAGCATGGCTTTTGGCTATTCTAAAACACAGAAACTAAAGCCCTTTAAAGTTAATTTGGGGTCTCAAAACAAAGGCATTTTCCTTAGCCACAACTTTCCCATTTAGTGTTTGTGAAAAAAGTCCACATTTTACCCACCAAAGCTACACAACCGCTTTTTGTACCCTTTAAAACCGTATTATTATTGTATTTGTGGAAAAGTTATCATGGATTATTTAAGTTGATTTTTTCAATTGATTCAACATCTCCTGAATTAATCTTACTAATTATAAATTTTAGATATTACGAAATAATAGGCCTATACATCATAACTTAAGTTGTATCCATACAGTTCTTTAAAGTAATAATAATTCAGCAAAGACAGTCTTTACACTTTATTTAAAAGTTAAACGTTAAAAATATATTTGAAACAAAAGAAACTATTCAAAACTGACTTATCTCCAGGTTGCCTCTTTCCATCTATAATTTCAGGTCTTGTTTTAGATTTCGAAACAGCACATATTGCGCAGGCAATAACTGCTGCAAGTACAACAAACAACACAATCTTGAAATGTATTTTCCTTATTGCTAGGCGCCAAGACGAACGTTTATATTGCTTTGTGTGTATTTTATATTGTTCGTTAAAATAGATTGACTTTATTTATGAAGCTACGCTAATTTTAGTCCGAGCTACGCATGATACCTCTCAACGCATTAGGTAAGTGTTTTGTAATCAAATTTAAGATTTAATTTTATCATGTTGACTTTTGTCAAAAGAAAGATTTTACTAACAGAAATATTCAATCTGTAAAATTTAGTTCTTATTCAGTTTGTTACAAAAATAATAACACCACAAATTTTACTGTATAAGTTTTTATTATATTAATAATTATAAATTACACTATGTATTTCTTATGGGGAGTTTTAGTAACTTTCACCCCCCCAAACCCCCTAAAATTTTTTTGGAACACTCTCTTAGAGAACACCTATGACTCTAGAGGAAGCTACATACCAAATTTCATTCCAATCCGTTCAGTAGTTTTAGAGAAATCGTGATTTAGTAACTTTGACACCCAAACCCCCCCCTAATACTTCGAATTTTTTTAAAACCTTTCTTAATGAGCACCATACAATAAGCTGCGTACCAAATTTCAAACCTCAAATTTGTTACAGTATAAAGCTCAGTTTTCACATATTTTATTTGGAATAATATTAGAAATCACGTCGTCAACACTTAGTACAGTTGCAACCCCCTGTTAGACACCCTTAAATTATAATGAATTATAATTATACTTACGTTATAGTATAAAAGCTGAATTTTATATATGTTACTTGAGGAACTATCAAAAGATGTTTTCTCAGTAATCAGACAGTTTCGATGGTTCTTACACCTTGTCTTTAACCTTTGGCGCGCCGTAGGCGAACTCAGTCCGACATCACTAATTTGCCGTTGCGCTCCACTGTCGGACTCATTCCGACACAAGTTTAACATGATTTATATTTTCTAAACAAGTTTAGAATCTGTGACTTTCGTTCTAATAAATACATTTGACATGATTATTTAAACAGACATGCGCATTTCAGTACGTTTACAGTCAGTGTTACGTCTAGTTTGTGCCTTTCTGAAGCTGCCCTATATTTTACAGCGGAAGAAATGAAACGCGCACAAACTAAATGCTAGTAGTGTATAGCATTGCCACTTGGAGTCAACTCAGAAATATGTTTTACTGAGCCTTGAGGTATAAGCCTTGTCCTGTGCGTGGGAAGCGGTTGTTTTCGTCGGTTTCTGCCTTGCCTACAGATTGGTTGATTGAATCTGGATAGGATTGATTCCCCGTTATCATCCCACCGACGTAACCAACGGGGTGGCGCCCTAAATAAATCAGTTAACTAACGACGGAACAACTGGATGATTCGCACTTGTGTTGAAGGCAGAAGGGCTGTTTAGTGAAGAGGGTATATCGCTGATGAAACCCTGCTGACTCACGACCCTTCCCTTCTGAACAACAAAAAAGTTGTTTCCCGCACCAAGTTTTTCATGAATATTTAAAAATTCCGCAAGGTAATAAAACAGAAACTAAAACCATAACTATGAAACTTTATATGCTAGATCTTTCCCGCACGGGAGGTGTAGGCTAGCTGCACCCATTTAGAGGGGTTTGGCGTCCCTTGCGGTCCCGAGTCAAACATACATATTACTACTTACAACACTTGAACCAAACACAATATACAAGTTAACAATCAAAATATGTTTCATAATTCCAGCTTTATTTCAGAGTGATATTGTATTACCACATTAGGCCAGTAAAAACTATTAAGAAGAAATCTTAAAATGCAGAACCTTTTTAGCGAATTTCCATAGGAAAATGATCTGCCGCAGTGACTCTTATTGTGAGACCTAAGGGAGCACTGATCATGGTCCCCAGAACACTTTTAGTTCGTAATTAAAAATTATATATATATATATATATGTTGGCGTTTTAACTGCCGCATTTTACGTCCGGTTTAGTCCGAATGTGGTACACAGGTTGGTTTTCCAAGACGCTCGAACGAGGTCGTTAATGCTCCAAATGTATTAGCACGAGAATTCAAACAATTAGCCTCGTAGATGGTTAGCGTGGCGCTGCTCTGCAATTTCGCCTAACAATTTTCAAATTTTTCCGGAGGCTTGCCCCTTTCTCCATATCTCCTGACACTAGTCAAGGAGGAACCTAAATATAGTTTTTCCCAGGGCCCCGCAAGATATAGAACCGCCAAAGATTAAAGGTAGTAAGTTTTTCTTCTATGGCTTCATTGTGGTCACCTCTTGCACCGATAGGTTGGTCGTATCGAAAATTGTTTAGTAAGAAAGTTTTTCATAATGGAAGTTTTAAAATAAATTTCAACAGTTTTGGCGCTGGGTCTACCAAGAGGGTTTATACATAATTTTGTTTTCCAACGCCTGTTTTCCACCCCTTAAGATAATGGTTAGCATTATCAAAAAACGTTTCAGTCAAATAGTTTAAATGACTCTTATATACTAAAATAGTTGTACTGTAGTGGTCAAAAACCCCATCCTTATTTCTACTCACCTAAAGTACTCGAAACAGTTTTTCCATTTATATATCATGTATCAACACAGAAATAACGAATGGACAAACTTGTGGTCAAAAATTTGTATTCGCTTGAAATTATTTAACACGTAAAATTAATGAGTTATGTTTTAGAGTCGTTACTTATTTGCAATACCTTCAGGATATTTGTAGTGAAAGGAACGGTTTTTACAATTAAAATGTCAGATTAACAGTCTCAGATACGCTCGTATGAATGTATTTATTTAAATTAATTAAATAATTAATATTTCATACGAATATCTCGGTTTCCATAGACTGTAAAATTATAATACAGACCATGGTCAAATGAAGAGGTCAGCATAAATTTTACAAAATCACGTCCAGCTCCTCCTTCATAGTAGGTAACGTCACCTGGTACCCTGTTATTCAGTATCGTTACCATGGTAACGTATATTGGAGGTGGGCCTATAGGAAATGCTTCTTTAAACGTCACAGTACTCTTATAGTCCCTAGGCACTTTAATGTATTCTGATCTGAGCAATCTGAAAAGCACATATTTTCCAAGTTTAAATTCTACAAATAACGTTTAACGTTTATGTTATACAAGAAGTTATTCTAAAATAGTCTACCTTTATGTAGACTAGCAAAACGAAATGAAATTATAACTCTATCAATAAATGTTCTTCACTTTATTTGTGTAGTGTTATTCACCGAACTTGTGTTTGGGGCTTCTAATTAATATTTTACAAACTTAAAACGTAAAATATTTTATGTTTTTAGGGAACTTATTTTGTTCTATTTCTCCTCAAGAGTGGGCATTGAATAGTTTAGTTGAAATACACATTTAATACAAATATGATTATTGCGTGTACATAACTACATAAAATAAATATTTTTATATTCTACTTCATATCAGAAAATGTTTTTGTGTGTAGAGTTTACGTAAATGGTTTTAAAAAGTAAGAAAACGCACTCTACGATACAACTTTATGATAAAACGCACGATTTAAAATAACTTCTCAAACTTTTAATATTTCAATGTTCAACGTTGATATATTTATAAATATTTAATATTCGGTTGTGTAAGAATGTTTTGTACCTGATTACATATTTTTGGATACATTTTAAATTAAAATATTTTGTTCTTACCGTATGTATAATAAATCTTGCTTCGCTATTTCAAATTAAGTATTTATTTTTTATTCATTCATGTATAAACAAAAATAATATTAAAAATATAAATATAAACAAACAACTAAGTATTGTAAAAAAGGAACAATCAAAACACAAAGTGTCTAAAGCAAAAATCTACTTCTGAGGAGAGATTAACAAATACCAGACTAACGTAAGATTGTTTGCGCTTTAATTCCCTCCGGGAGGGGTGGGGAGTTAGGACGTAATTTTTGCTAAATTATTACGCTAAAAAGAAGAGCATTTATACGTAATTTTAAGTTTCTAGCATGTCTTTTGGCGTTTTTGCCTTTTTTCCAAAACACGGAAACTAAAGCCCTTTAAAGTTAATTTGGGGTCTCATAACAAAGGCATTTTCCTTAGCCACAACTTTCCCAAAAGTTTAGTGTTTCTGAAAAAAGTCCACAGTTTACCCACCAAAGCTATACAACCGCTTTTTGTACCCTTTAAAACCATATTATTATTGCATTAGTGTAAAAGTTATCGTGGATTTTTTAAGTTGATTTTTTCAATTGATTCAACATCTCCTAAATCAATCTTACTGATTATGAATTTTAGATATTACACAATAATAGGCCTATACATCATAACTTAAGTTGTATCCATACAGTTCTTTAAAGTAATAACAATTCAGCAAAGAAAGTCTTAACACTTTATTTAAAAGTTAAACGTTAAAAATATGTTTGAAACAAAAGAAACTATTCAAAACTTACTGATCTCCAGGTTGCCTCTTTCCATCTATAATTTCAGGTCTTGCGTTAGATTTCGAAACAGCACATGTTGCAATAACAGCTGCAAGTACAACATACAACACAATCTTGAAATGCATTTCCCTTATTGCTAAGCGCCAAGATGACCGTTTATATTGCTTTGTGTGTATTTTATATTGCTCGTTAAAACAGATTGACTTTGTTTATGAAGCTACGCTAATTTTAGTCCGAGCTACGCATGATACCTCTCAACGCATTAGATAAGTGTTTTGTAATCGAATTTAAGATTTAATTTAATCATGTTGACTTTTGTAAAAAAAGAAAGATTTCACTAACAGAAATATTCAATCTGTAAAATTTAGTTCTTATTCAGTTTGTTTCAAAAATAATAATACTACAAATTTTACTGGCAATTTATCTGTTGGGGAATTTAATAGAGTCTGTTAATTAGTAAAAATAATAATAATAATAAAAACCTATTTGTGTTAAACAATGGGTTTAAAGAGTAAATTTAAAACGCTTAAATGGCGTGAAATACTGCTTGTCGGGCATTATGGTTTAGGAAACCGGGTAGAGGTTCAGAAGGGCTCGACTATATGAGTTTTTAGTACGACTTAAGTGGAGTTAAGAACGAATGTTTGTCCTGGAGGGATTAGCCTTCAGACAACAAACGTGGTAGAACAGTGTTGGTTTTGTATCCTCGTACTCCAGAACCGGAGAGTCGTTCCTTTTGCAGGAGTAAGATCGTTCTTCCTTGATAAAAGGAAACATTTGTTCAATGCCTGCTGCGTTTGGGTGGCAAGAGGTAGAACTCGAAGAGTCCAAACGGGGTAATAATAGCTGCCTTGGTGAAATCATCGAGTGCTGTAACCTTCTTCTTGCTGCAGAGCGGCTCCCATTCCAATGTTGCTTGGTAAGGTTTCTTCCAAAAGACGTAAGTTTCTTGACTCTGGCTGAAAACTGTGGTCCACCTTTCATTTAAAGTAGCGTAAGGCTGACTTACAAGGCTACTTGCGTGATGACCTTGTAGGATAGCTGGCTGATGGCAATTTGGAACATTCGGTCTTCTGGGGAGTCGAATACTGCCTCCACTAGAATAAACAATAGCGGTGGATCTTCTTGTGTAGGCGTGTTGGAAGGTTGACTGCGGCAACTGGATCTTAAGATCCACGGTTCTTTAAGAACGTAGTTAATGGAACAATAAGAAAACATGAGTTTATTTGAGATAGGCAATGTCACGGTCTTATTCCTTCCAAGTTCCATCTCGCTCGCTTCGCGTCATTTATTGACAGTAAGTGAGGTTTACAAAACTGTAAGAATATTACAAGTAAGTACAAACAATTAGCCTCAAAAATGACTTAAGGGTTGGCTGGCGCTACTCTGCAATTTTGCTCAAAAGTTTTCTTATTTTTCCGGAGGCTTGCCCCTTTTTCATATTCCCGGACACTATTAAAGGGTGCCCCTAAATATAGTTTCTCCCATTGCCCCGCATGATATAGAACAGCCCTTAAGGGGAGTAGTAAGTTTTTCTGCTATGGCTTCATTGTGGTCACCTCTTGCACCAATAGGTTGGTAGTATCAAAAATTGTTTAGTAAGAAAGTTTTGATAATGGAAAGTTTAAAATAAATTAATGTCAATGGTTTTGGTGCAGGTGCTACCAACAGAGTTAATTATACATTGTTATGTTCTTCAACCTTTATTTTTCCAACCCTTGAGATAATGGTTAGCATTATCAAAATTGGTAGTGTTTAAGCCAAATTTGTTACACTACTTTTATACTAAAATAGTTATAGTGGTCAGAAATCCCACTACATATTTCCATGTATACAGGGGTGGCAAAAAGTCCCGGAACAACCCAATATCTTTTTCCAGGTTCCACTTACACAATTGAAACTTTGCAAATTGTTTATGGGTATAAAAAACTACTTTTTTAAAATATGGCTGATTTTTCACCTCCTCTGGGGGACGGCCCGTCAGTTGTCGGTGAAAAATCTTAAATGTAAGCATGGGTTGTTATGCATATCATTTTAAAGGTCTTGATGAGACATACACAACGACATAATAAAAATGAAAAATGGATGATCCTGAAAAACGTTATGGCTGTTCAAAGTTTTGATATGCTGCATGTTAAATGAGCCTTATTCTAAGTTTGAGCCTTAACTAAGAGATGAAAAATCAACTGTAGCATAAACAAGTAGTTCTTTATACCCGTAAACAATTTGCAGAGTTGAACGCGTAATACATGGAACATGTAAAAATAAATTAAACTTAGAATAAGGCTCATTTAACATGCAGCATATCAAAACTTTGAACAGCCATAATTTTTTTCAGGATCATCCATTTTTCATTTTTATTATGTCGTTGTGTTTGTCTCATCAAGACCTTTAAAATGATATGCATAACAACCCATGCTTACATTTAAGATTTTTCACCGACTCCTGACGGGCCGTCCCCCAGAGGAGGTGAAAAATCATCCATATTCTAAAAAAGTAGTTTTTTATACCCATAAACAATTTGCAAAGTTTCAATTGTGTAAGTGGAACCTGGAAAAAGATATTGGGTTGTTCCGGGACTTTTTGCCAACCCTGTATATATATAACAACACAAAAATAACGAATGGGCAAACTTGTGTTCAATAATTTGTATAATCCTTATAATTTAAAATGTTATATTAATAAATTATGTTTTAGAGTTGTTATTTATTTGCAATAACTTCAGGATATTTGTAGTGAAAGGTACGGTTTTAATAATAATTCAAATGTTAGCATAACAGTCGCAGGTATGCATGTATTTATTTGTAGAATCCATAGACTGCAAAGATATAAGACAGACCACGGTCAAATGCAGAGGTCAGTGTAAAGCTTACAAAATCAGCTCCAGCTCCTCCTTTATAGTTGGTGATGTCACCAATAGGTCTCCTGTAATTCATTGCCATTACCATGGTAATTACTTGAATTGTCGATGGGTCTGCAGGATACTCCACGTCTGTTGACACAGTACCATTCGCTTTTCTAATTATATAAATGGTTTGCAAATTGATCAATCTGAAAAAACACACATTTTCCAAGTTTTAATTCTACAAATCATATTTAACGTGGATCTATGTTATGCAAGAAGCTATTCTAAAAGAGTCTTACTCGATATAAAATAAACGGTACCAGGAACTGGCACATACTTTCTCACAAATACATTTAAATTACTAAACAGATTCACTGTGACTTGTAGGGTGGGGTAGGAGAGTTTTTTTATTAAAGTTGGAGATTAACTAATAAATATTATTATTATTATTATTATCTAGAGAGAAAACTATTCGATCGATTTCGAAAAAATTTGCACCAAACACGTCAATTAGGTCTTCATAGATGCACGTAAAATGGTTTTGAATTTTTTTTTAAACAACCCGCTTTATGGCCAAAAAACCCCCAAAACAGTTATTATTATTATTATTAGCTAAATAAGAATTTTTAGAAAGATGTGGGTTTCTGTATATGGTAGGGCACATTAAAGGCTACAAATAAACCAAATTTTATCAAAATCGTTAGAGCCGTTTTTTAATAAAAAAATAATAACTGATTTTTTGGGGGTTTTTTGGCCAAAAAGGGGGTTGTTTTTCAAAATTGTTCAAAACCCTTTTTCGTGCATCTATACAGGCGTACTGGACATGTCTGGTGCAAATTTGGTTGAAATCGATCGAATAGTTTTCTCTCTAGCTTTGTATACTTTTATTAAAGTAGGCGATTAACTAATAAATATTATTATTATTAGCTAGAGAGAAAACTATTCGATCGATTTCGAACAAATTTGCACCAAACACGTCAATTAGGTTTTTATAGATGCACGTAAAAAGGTTTTGAAAAATTTTGAAAAACAAACCCCTTTATGGCCAAAAACCCCCAAAAATCAGTTATTATTATTATTATTAGCTAAACGAGAATTTTTAGAAAGATGCGGGTTTTTGTATATGGTAGGGCACATTAAAGGCTACAAATAAGCCAAATTTTATCAAAATCGTTAGAGCCGTTTTTTTATAAAAAAATAATAACTGATTTTTTGGGGGTTTTTTGACCAAAAAGGGGGTTGTTTTTCAAAATTTTTCAAAACCTCGTGCATCTATACAGGCGTACTGGACATGTCTGGTGCAAATTTGGTTGAAATCGATCGAATAGTTTTCTCTCTAGCTCTGTCTACATACAGACATACATACATACAGACATACATACATACAGACATACATGCATACAGACATACATACAGTCATACAGACAGACATTTTGTAAAAACCACTTTTTTGGACTCAGGGGGTCCCAAAACGAATATTTCCACAAAAATCTCAACATCGATTTTTTTTGCGATCACTATACTTTCTCTATACTATAATAGTATAGTGAGAAAGTAAAAATCCATTTACCAGCAAAGGCCTAGATTTAGATATACGCAAAACGAAATAAAATTAATACTTGAAGATAATAAATGTAAAGAGGATTACGAAATTATTATTATTCAATATTTTGGAAAAGATGTTCAATGGGTACTTTTATTGAGTTATTATTTTTACAGTTTCTTTGTGTAGAGTTATTCAACGAACTTGTGGTCGGGGTTTCTAATTAATATTTTAGAAACTTAAAACGAAACGTATTTTAAAGTTTAAGGGAAATTATTTAGTTTTCTTTCTCCTCAAGAGTGTACATTGAATAATTTAATTGAAATACACACTTAATACAAATATGATTTAATATATGGTTTAGATATGGTTTAATACAAAAAAACTTGCGTATACTGTTAATCCTACTAATTATGAATTGTAGATATTACAGAATAATAGGCCTATACATTATAACTGAAGTTGTATCCATAAAGTTCTTTAATGTAATAATAATTCAGCAAATAAAGTCTTTACACTTTATTTAAAAGTTAAACTTTTAAAATGCATTTAAAATAAAATAAACTATTTAAAACTGACTTATCTCCAGGTCGCCTCTTTCCATCTACAATTTCATGGGCTGCGTTAGATTTCGAAACAGCACATGTTGCGCAGGCAATAACAGCTGCAAGTACAACAAACAACACGATCTTGAAATGCATTTTCCTTATTGCTAAGTGCAAAGACGGCCGTATATTTCCTTGCTGTGTATTTTATATTGCTCGTTAAAACAGATTGACTTTGTTTATGAAGCTACGCTAATTTTAGTCCGAGCTACGCATGATACCTCTCAATGCATTAGATAAGTGTTTTGTAATCAAATTTAAGATTTAATTTAATCATGTTGACGTTTATCAATAAAAAGATTTCACTAAAGGAATATTAAATCTGTAAAATGTAGTTCTTCTACAGTTAGTTATAAAAATAATAATACTAAAAATTTTACTGGCAATTTATACGTTGGGTAATTTAATAGTGTCTGTTAATTAGTGAAAATAATAATATAAACCTATTTGTGTTAAAACAATGGGATTTGGAAACTTGACCCGTGTTATTTTGTTTGTGTATATATAACTAGAGGTCTGCGCCCTGCTCGCTTCGCTCACCGATCTCCGCGTTAACTCAAATCAAATGCAAACAGATTATTGTATAGTGTAATATTTCACAGGAATGCTGATTAATTAGGTCTGAGAATTTTTTATATAGAAGAGAAATAATTTTTAAGTTCTAAAATATTACCAAAATGTGATCCGGCAAATCAGTATTACAAAGTGGTCAAATAGGTATATTAGTACCAAATAATTTTGGTATAATTTTTATAGTGGTCGGGTTTTCACTATGGTATAGTGACCCTTTTTCGTTGTTTGTGTTTGCTATTTAACTAACCTAAAACACTTGTTTGTTGTGAAGAATAACTACCTGATTATAATTAGCCAAGTTGGTTGTTATGGTAAATGCATTCAAGAAGTGTTTGTTGGTTCAGTATAGGTTTTACCTAAAATTGTGTTATTGTAGGCCGCCGATTCGTCTAGGTTTGAACAAGTTTTCTTAGGGACGGTTATGAAGTATCACTTCGGGACGATCCCAACTCACCAAACCCACATTTGATCCGAAGCCAGCCCTGACAAAGCTATTTTTGATTAACAGTTAATATACCTACACAATTTAATATTATAAAGTAAACTTTTTAAGTAGTGATTCGAATTAAGTCAGTTAATTCTCCAAAGTAATGTTTTATCATAGAGTATTATTTTTGCTCATACTGAACTGAACATTTAGGTGATCCTAGTTTGATGGCGACATCTAATGACGTAATGATACATTCAAATGTGTAAAACAGCCCTTAATACTTTGGTTATTAAGGACTGTTTTTATTATTATTTACTGTTTTTATACTAATTACTACGTTTTATAACTTAGATTGAGTGATCTACTGGATTAAACCCTTGTAAAAAAATAACAGATGTGGATCATCTTTAACATTTCAATGTTATTTAAATGGGGAAAAAATGAAACTTTGATTGGCCATTGTGTTGGATAGAGTCAACATACAGACTTGCGCTTTGCTCCAATCATCTTCTTTTATCAAGGCCTTTAAAATGAGGTGTCACTCGATAGGGGTTCTCGTTTACAATTTTCGGCTTACCCCCAAAATACCCCATTTTTGGGGGAGGGGTTAAAATTTACGATACACAAAAAAACTCAATTTTTGTTCATGTTAACAATCTTCAAAGAAAATCTGTCTATTTCCATTAATAAAAAAAAATACCAGGGGGGGACTTTTAAGACACAATGTCGATCATACAGGATCCATAAGGATTATTTGTGATACATCGATCGCAAAATGTGCTTTTTCATTGGTTGAAAACTGCCCAATAGCAAGGGTTTACTGAAAAAATCATATCTAAAAACTACAACAGTGATGAATGATTGGAAAGCAGTTATAGAACCTTGACGAATCCAATGGTGTCCTCGTCAGAAGACACTTTGGAAGCTGTCCAACGGTTATGTGCTTTAAAAAAAGTGACGAGTTTGAGTCATTTTCTTGTGCTTTACCCACTCTTCATCGGTTGATTTAGACAACTACAATTTTACAACGGTGATTACATATGTAAATATAAGTTTTAGAACGAATTTGTGAACGCAAAAATTCAAGTTTAAAACATTTCCTTTCCAATGGCTTTAGTTTTATTGAGATTGGATAATATTTAGCGGTTGAAATATTCGATACAAGAACTACTCAATTCAACACTTTCAATTTGTTAAATGCTTACTGCTTTGACCCTATGCCTTTCCGCCCACTCGTAGTAAGCATTGAACAAAATTTTCCTTGGATGAAGGAAGAACGACCGCACTATTACAATATGGAAAGACTCACCAGTTCCTTAATACGAGGGTACAAAACTAACACTGTTCTACCTCGTTTGTTGTCTGAAGGCTGATCCCTCCAGGACGAAAATTCCTTCTTAACTAGTACCACTTCAGTCGTACTGGAAACTTATAGTGTGAACCCGACAAGCAGCAATTCATGGCATTTAAGCGTTTTAAAGGTACTCTTTAAACTCGAATAGTCAACCTATAACTTTCCTTTTGAATACATATCTTTAGCTATGCATATATACTAACAAAATAACAACTTCTAATACAGGCAAATTTTCGAGATCCCATTGTTTAACGCAAAAAGGTTTAAGTTATTAGTTGTACTAATTAACAGACACTAATAAATTACCCAACAGATAAATTGCCAGTAAAATTTGTAGTATTATTATGTTTGTAACTAACTGTAGAAGAACTACATTTTACAGATTGAATATTCCTTTTAGTGAAATCTTTTTATTGACATACGTCAACATAATTAAATTAAATCTTAAATTTGATTACAAAACACTTATCTAATGCGTTGAGAGGTATCATGCATAGCTCGGACTAAAATTAGCGTAGCTTTATAAATCAAGTCAATCTATTTTAACGAGCAATATAAAATACACATCAAGCAAATATACGGCCGTCTTTGCGCTTAGCAATAAGGAAAATGCATTTTAAGATTGTGATGTTTATTGGTGCAGCTGTTATTGCCTGCGCAACATGTGCTGTTTCGAAATCTAACGCAGCCCATGTAATTCTAGATGGATTCAGGCGACTTGGAGATAAGTCAGTTTTGAATAATTTCTTTATTTCAATTACATTTTAAACGTTTAACTTCTAAATAAAATGTAAAGACTTTCTTTACTGAATTATTATTAATTGCTGAACATATTAATTAGAAACCCAAACCACAAGTTTGGTGAATAAAAGAAAATACACAAAGAAACTATAAAAAGAATAACTTTATCAATAAATGTTTTTCAGTTTATTTCTGTCGTGTTATTCACCAAACTTGGGGTTGGGGCTTCAGTGTTTTTAATTGTTTAAATTCACCACAGTACTCATTGAACATCTATTCTAAAATATTGAATAATAATTGTTTCCGTAATCCTCTTCACATTTATTACCTTCGAGTATTAATTTTATTTCGTTTTGCGTATATCTAAAGCTAGGCATATATGCTAGTGAATGGATTGTTTACATCAAGTAAGACGTTTTTAGAATAGCTTCTTGGTTAACATAGATCCACGTTAAATATTATTTGTAGAATTGAAACTTGGAAAAATATGTGTTTTTCAGCTTGATCAATTTGTAAACCATTTATATACCTAGAAAAGTGAATAGTACTGTGTCGACAGTTGTGGAGTATCCTCCAAACCGATCCATAATACGAGAAATTACCATGGTAATGGTAATGTATTACAGGAGACCTTTTGGTGACATCACCAACTATAAAGGAGGAGCTGGACATGATTTTGTAAGCTTTACACTGAAATCTGAATTTTACGAAAGCCTGTCTTATATCTTTGTAGTCTATGGATACTATTCTTTATAATTTAAATAAATGAATCCACACAAGTGTATTTGTGACTCTTAAGCAAACATTTTAACTACAAAAACCGTACCTTTTACTACAAACATCTTGTAGGTATTACTATTAAATAAGGTATTGCAAATAAATAACAACTCTAAAATATTTTCAATTATTTCAAAGAGAATAACAAATTTGGAACACAAGTTTAGCCATTCGTTATTTTTGTGTTGATATATATTGAAAATATGTACTGGGACTTTTGACCACTATAACTAATTAACTATAAGACTAGTGTAACAAATTTGACTAAAACGTTTTTTCATAATGCTATATGGCTATTTTGTTTCCATAATGGTTGGAAAAATATGGGTTGGAGAACAAAATAATGTAACACTATTGGTAGATCCACGGTCAAAACTGTTGAAATTTACTTTAAACCTTCCATTATGGAAAAACTTTCTTACTAAGCAATTTTTGATACTACCAACCTATTGGTGCAAGAGGTGACCACAATGAAGCCATAGCAGAAAAACTTATTACTCCCCTTAATCTTTGGCGGTTCTACAACCTTGTGGGGTCCTGGGAGAAACTATATTTCGGGGCCACCTTGAATGTCCGGGGATATGAAAAAATGAGCAATCCTCCGGAAAAATTTGAAAATATTTAGGTGAAATCGCAGAGTAGCGACAAGAGTCTGCTGTAGTGGTCGCCATCTTGGATTTTTATCCCATAAGAGCAATCTTAAGTTTCAAACCATTTATTTCGTTTATTTTTTATCATAAAATTGTTTGCAAGGTCTCATTTTAAGCACAATTACAATAAGCATCCATTTTGCATTTTAGATTTAAAAAAATGATTTTCTTTTGTTATGTAATTGACATTTAGTAAGAACAAAGTTTGAATTTGTTTCCTAGCACAATAAAAAAATTCATAATCTTATCTTCTAAAGCGAGAGATAATTGTCTGTCTGCTAAATGGATCTGGAATCTCCGTCTATTAATTTTTGATTTTTTGATTTAATATGGGGCTTTTGGCCACGAGAAATCGATTGGAAATGGTCACCAGTCTGGGAAAATTCGTTTTCTACGTCTTTTTATTAAATTAAAAAGTGAAATTTGTCTATTTTAAACAATACAAAGCACAGCTGATGCAAATGTTTTCAATGTCATTACAATAATCATCTGTTTTCTTTTAAACGAAGCACAGCTGATGCAAATGTTTTCAATGCCATTACAATAATCATCTGTTTTCTTTTAAACTGTATTTTATTAGAGGTAAGCCTAATATCTATTTATTAGGTATGGTTGTATCTATTTATAGTTACCATGGCAACGAATACTTCTGCTAAATAAACATACCCTTTATTTAGTTTTTTAATGTTATAGGCCTAACCTAAACGATGTTCACGGAAATTTGCAATAATAGTTATTGACGTGAGCGAACTAGGCCCTGCTTATAATCGAGCTTTAGCTCGGTCTCCTGGTACTGTAAAGTAATTTGCAAGCCGGATCCGAAATTTTATAAAGAATATTCAGTTTTTCTTTTAAGCACTCAATTACAAAAGATGGATTTATAAAATGGTTAGAAATGAGGCAATGTCAAAGCGTTCAGCCGCAAGAAATTGCACTGTTTAGATACGGTTATAGTGAGGACCCCTTGTGTTTCCGGTTGTTTTCTCGTTTACCGGAGCAGACCCTTAAGACATCTTCGAGGCTAATTGATTGTATTCACGTGTAATATTCTTAAAGTTTTGTAAACCTTACTTACTGTCAATAAATGACGCAAAGCGAGCGAGTCGGAACTTGGAAAGGATAAGACCGTGATGTTGCCTATCTCAAATAAACTCCTGTTTTCTTATTGTTCCTTTAAAGGACCCTCACTCAACTTTCCAACAAGCCTAAACAAGAAGATCCAACCCTATGATTCATTCTAGTGGAAGCAGTATTCGACTCCCCAGAAGACAGAATGTTCAGCCAGCTACCCTACAAGGTCATCACGCAAGTAGGGACATAATGTAAGTCAGCCTTTCGCTACTTAAAGGAAAGGCGAACCACAATTTTCAGCCAGAGTCAAGAATCTTACATCTTTTGGAAGGAAACTTACCAAGCAACACTGGAATGACAGCCGCTCTGCAGCAAGAAGAAGGAAACCGTACCCTAACATGTCCAAGACAGCTATTACTACGCCCTCACGCAGAAAGCATCGACATTTTTTTTCCTTTTATCAAGGAAGACTCACCAATTCCTTAATACGAGGATACAAAACTAACACTGTTCTACCTAGTTAGTTGTCTGAACGCTCCAGGACGAACATTCCTTCTTAACTAGTACTGAAAACTCATATAGTCGAGCCCTTCTGAACCTCTACCCGGTTTCATAAATCATAATGCCCGGCAAGCTGTATTTTATGACATTTAAGCTTTTTAAATTTACTCTTTAAACTCGTGTATTCGACTTATAACTTTGCATTTTAATACCGATCTTTAGCTATGTATATATACTAACAAAATAACATCTTATAATACGGGTCAAGTTTCCAAATCAGATTGTTTACACGAAATAACTGTATATGATTATTTGCACTAATTAACAGACACTATTAAATTACCCAACAGATAAATTGCCAGTAAAATTTGTAGTATTATTATTTTTGTAACTAACTGTATAAGAACTACATTTTACAAATTGAATATTTCTTTTAATTAAATATTTTTATTAACATACGTCAACATGATTAAATTAAATCTTAAATTCGATTACAAAACACTTATCTAAAGCGTTGAGAGGTATCATGCGTAGCTCGGACTAAAATTAGCGTAGCTTCATAAACAAAGTCAATCTATTTTAACGAGCAATATAAAATACACAGCAAACAATATAAACTATCGTCTTTGCGCTTAGCAATAAGGAAAATGCATTTCAAGATTGTGTTGTTTGTTGTACTTGCAGCTGTTATTGCCTGCGCAACATGTGCTGTTTCGAAATCAAACGCAGTCCATGAAATTATAAATGGAAAGAGGCGATGTGGAGATAAGTCAGTTTTGAATAGTTTCTTTTATTTCAAATCGTTTTAAACGTTTAACTTTTAAATACAGTGCAAAGATTTTCTTTGCCTAATTATTATTACTTTAAAGAACTTTATGAATACAACTTTAGTTATGATGTATAGGCCTATTATTGTGTAATATCTACAATTCATAATTGATTAACTGTATACTGTATCGGTTTTTTATAATCATATTTGTATTAAATGTGTATTTCAATTAAACTATTTAATGTACACTCTTGAGGAGAAAGACAACTAAATAATTTCCCTTAAAACTATAAAATACTTTTCGTTTTAAGTTTCCAAAATATTAATTAGAAACCCCAACCGCAAGTTCAGCGAATAACACTACACAAATAAACTGTAAAAAGAATAACTCTATCAATAAATGTTTTTCAGATTATTTGTGTGTTATTCACCTAACTTGTTGTTAGGGCTTCAGTGTTTCTAATTGTTTAAATTCACCACAGTACTCATTGAACCTATTCTAAAATATTGAATAATAATGTTTTCCGTAATCCTATTTACATTTACTATCTTTAAGTAATAAGTTTATTTCGTTTTGCGTCTGTCAAAAAGTAGGCATATGTAAATGGATTTTTTACATCGAGTAAGACTCTTTTAGAATAGCTTCTTGCATAACATAGATCCACGTTAAATATGATTTGTAGAATTAAAACTTGGAAAATGTTTTTTTTTTTCAGATTGGTAAATTTAGAAACAATTTATATGCCTAGAAAAGTGAATGGTACTGTGTTGAAAGACGTATATTATCCTTCAGACCGAAGGCTTATTCGGAAAATTACCATGGTATTGGTACTGATGTACAGGAGACCTTTTGGTGACATTACCAACTTTAAAGGGGGGGCTGGAGCTAGGTTTGTAAGATTTACTCTGACCTCTGCGTTTGACCGTGGTCTGCATTACAACTTTACAGTCTATGGATTCCGACGCTTTAATTAATGTGTATTTAATTAATTTAAATAAATACATTCATACAAGTGTATCTGTGGCTGTTGAGCTAACATTTTAATTATAAAAACCGTACCTTTCACTACAAATATCTTGAAGATATTGCAAATAAATAATAACTCTAAAACATAATTTATTAATATAAAATTTTAAATTGTTTTAAAGAAAATAAAAAAATTTTTAACACAGGTTAGCCCATTCGTTATTTCTGTCTTGATATATACTGGGTGGTTATAAAGTCACTTCCCCCCTTTTAACTTTTGTTTGTTAAAACAAACACATATCCTTTGGGGAACGATACTAACTTAAGCAAAAGTATCGTTTGAAGCGATCGGACATTTTGAGTGTCCCCTAAAAACGGGGTATTTCGAGGGCAACAATTTTTAAACGGGAAGTGTGGTCATGTGATACCTCATTTTAAAGGTCTATTTAAGACTAGGAAAATGACGTAAAGAAAATAAAAATCGGACCACCCAAAACAAAATGGCGGCCCTAAACGTGTTGAAATAAATCGACATAAAGTTGCTAATATCTCGAAAAGGAAGTGTTTTTAGAAAAACATTCAAGAGACAAAAACTGTTTATTTCAAAGTGCTTGACCTAAAGAATTGCTTCCAAATCGATTTCGTAAATTTTTAAGTCGACTCCTACATCTTAGAAAATGTTGTACAAAAAATTTGACAGAAACGTTTTTTGATTATGCTAAGCACTATCTCTTTTGGTGGAAAAATAGGGGTTGAATAACAAAATAATCTATAGGCCTAGCCCTCTTCGTAGACCCAGCGCCAATACCGTTGAAATTTATAACTTCTATTATGAAAAACCTTCTTGTTAAACAATTTTAGGTACGACCAAACTATTAGTGCATGAAGGGGACCAAAATTAAGCCGCGGAAGAAAAACTTACTACTCCCTCTTGGTCTTTGACGGTTCTATACTTTGCGGGGCTGTGGGAGAAACTATATTTCGCGGCCACTTGAATATTGTCCGGGAATATGAAGAAAGGGGCAATCCTCCAGAAAAATTTGAAAACTTTTGAGCAAAATTACAGAGTAGCGCCACGCTACCCTTAAGTCAGTCATCTGCGAGGTTAATTGATAGCATTCACATGTAATATTCTTAGGGTGTTGTAAACCTCACTTACTGTCAATAAATAACACTAAGCGGCCGAGAGGGAACTTGGAAGGGATAAGACCGTGACGTTGCTTATCAAAATAAACTCCTGCTCTCTTATTGTTCCTTTACCTACCTTCTTAAAGGACACGTGTATCTTAAGATCTAGTTGCAGCAGTCAACTTTCCAACACGCCTACACAAGAAGATCCTACGGTATGGTTCATTCTAGTGGAAACAGTATTCGACTCCCCAGAGAATGTTCTAACTTGCCGTCAGCCTACAAGATCATCAAGCAAGTAGCCGTGTACTGACGCTACTTTATAGGAAAGGTGGGCCACAGTTTTCAGCCAGAGTCAAGAAACTTACGTCTTTTGGAAGAAAACTTACCAAGCAACACTGGAATGGGAGCCGCTCTGCAGCAAGAAGAAGGTTACAGAACTCGAACATGTCACCAAGACAGCTATTATTACGCCGTTTGGACTGTTCTAGTTCTACCCCTTGCCTCCCAAACGCAGCAGGCATTAAACAAATTTTTCCTTTTATCAAGGAAGAACGACCTTACTCCTGCAATAAGGAACGACTCACCAGTTCCTTAATACGAGGATACAAAACTAACACTGTTCTACCTCGTTTGTTGTCTGAAGGCTGATCCCTCCAGGACGAACATTCCTTCTTAACTAGTACCACTTCAGTCGTACTGAAAACTCATACTTCTGAACCTCTACCCGGTTTCCTAAACCATAATGCCCGACAAGCAGCATTTTATGACATTTAATCTTTTCCAATTTACTCTTTAAACTCGTGTATTCGACCTATAACTTTACATTTTAATACCGATCTTTAGCTATGTATATATACTAACAAAATAACATCTTCTAACACAGTTCAAGTTTATAAATCCCATTGTTTAACACAAATAGTTTTAAATTATTATTTGCACTAATTAACAGACAATATTAAATTACACAACAGATAAATTTCCAGTAAAATTTGTAGTGTTATTATTTGTCACTAACTGAATAACAGCTAAATTTTACATATTGAGTATTTATTTTAGTGAAATCTTTTTTTATTTTGACAAAAGTCAACATGGTTAAATTAAATCTTAAATTCGATTACAAAACACTTATCTAATGCGTTGAGAGGTATCATGCGTAGCTCGGACTAAAATTAGCGCAGCTTCATAAATCAAGTCAATCTATTTTAACGAGCAATATAAAATACACAGCAAGCAATATAAACGGTCGTCTTTGCACTTAGCAATAAGGAAAATGCATTTCAAGATTGTATTGTATGGTGTACTTGCAGCTGTTATTGCAACATGTGTTCTTTCGAAATCTATCCCAGTCCATAAAATTGTAGATGGACACAGGATATCTGGGGATAAGTCAGTTTTGAATAGTTTCTTTTATTTCAAATATATGTTTAACGTTTAACTTTTAAATAAAGTGCAAAGACTTTCTTTGCTGAATTATTATTACTTTAAACAACTTTATGCATACAACTTAAGTTATGATGTGTAGGAATATTATTGTGTAATATCTAAAATTCATAATTAGTAAGATTAACTCAGGATATGTTGAATAAATTGAAAAAATCAACACAAATTCTTTATGATAACTTTTACACTAATACTGGTACAGGTAATGTCAGCTATGTACTGGAATTAGAACACCCGGGTGAAATCCTTTGCCGTAAGCATTGTAGAAGAAAACTCCAATTCCCCCCCTCCGGAAGGGGGTTGGTAAGGGTACAAAAAGTGCTTGTTTAGCTTTAGCGGGTAAACTGTTTACTTTTTTCACAAATACTAAGTAGGAAAGTTTGTGGCTTAGGAAAATACATTTGTTTTAAGATTTTAGAGGGTTTTAGATTCCGAGTTTTGGAAAAAAATAAAAACGCCAATACCACGCAAAAAATGTAAAATAGCGTACAAACGCTTTTTTAGCATAATAATTAATTAAACAAAAATTACGTCCTTTCTTACCCGCCCAAAAGTTGATTGACGAGTAAAACGTCTTACATTAGTCTTGCATTTGTTAATCTCTCCTTAGCAGTAGAGTTTTAATTTAAGAAATAATTTACCTTTGCTTGCGTTTTGTTTATTTTGTTTTTTTTTTTTTGTTCTTTGTTGTTTGTCTATATATTTTTTTTAAATTTGTTTGTTTATACATGAACTAGCTGACCCGTACGGCGTTGCCCGTGGTGGTTGGTATTTTCAGTCTTTTTAACGTAATTGTATTCTTTTTAAGTGTTCAGTCAGTGAGTGGTATTTGGCTTTTATATATATAGATCTTAAATAATAAAAGCACTATTGTCATAATAATAAAAGATCTGAAATTATTATTTTAGTAACTTTGATAACCCCAAACCCCTTCTAAAATTTCGAAATTTTTCATCGCACCTTCTTAGTGAGCACCTATGGCCCTAGAGGAAGCTACATACCAAATTTCATTTCAATCCGTTCGGTAGTTTTTGAGAAATCGTGATGAGTGAGTCAGTGGTATTTCGCTTTTATATATATAGATTAATAAAAGTAAATATTTAATTTGAAATAGTAAAGCAAGATTTTTATATATATGGTAAGAACAACATATTTAATTTAAAATGTATCCAAAAATATGTAAACTTGTACAAAAGATATTATACAACCGAATTAGAAATATTTATAAATATATCAACGTAGAACATTGAAATATTAAAAGTGTGAGAAGTTATTTTAAACTGTGCGTTTATCATAAAGTTGTATTACAGAATGCGTTTTCTTATTTTATTAAAACTATACGTAAATTCTACGTACAAAAACATACCCAAATTCTTGTTAGAACTAGAGTATAAAAATATTTATTTTGTTATGTATACTTATGTTATGTTTTCTATAATCATATTTGTATTAAATGTGTATTTCAATTAAACTCTTCAATGTACACTCTTGAGGAGAAAGGCACTAAAAGTCCTTAAAAACTTTAAAATACTTTTCGTTACAAGTTTCTAAAATATTAATTAGATACCCAAACCACAAGTTCGGTGAATAACACTGCACAAATAAATTGTAAAAAGAATAACTATATAAATAAATGTTTTTCAGTTTACTTGTGTGTGTTATTCACCAAACTTGTGGTTGGGGCTATTGCATATCTATTCTATATTTATTAATTGTTTCCGTATTCCTCTTCACATTTTTATTATCTGCAAGTAATCGTTGTATTTCGTTGTGCGTAGGCTATATCTAAAGGTAGGATGCTAGTAAATGGATTGTTTACATAGAGTAAGACTCTTTTAGAATAACTTCTTGTATAATAGATCCACGTTAAATATGATTTACAGAATTAAAACTTGGAAAATATGTTTTTTTTCAGATTGGTCAATTTGCAAACTATTTATATACCTAGAAAATTGAATGGTACTGTGCTAACAGACGTACAATATCCTTCGGACCCATCGCTTATTCGAGAAATTACCAAGGTATTGGTACTTATATACAGGAGACCTTATGGTGACATCACCAACTATAGAGGAGGATCTAAACATGATTTTGTAAGCTTTACACTGAAATCTGCATTTAACCGTGGTCTGCACTACACCTTTACAGTCTATGGATTCGATACTTAAATGTGTATTTAATTAATTCAAATAAATGCATTCATACAAGTGAATCTGTTACTGTAAAGCTAACATTTTAATTGTAAAAACCGTCCCTTTAACTACAAATATCCTGAAGGTATTGCAAATAAATAACAACTCTAAAACATAACTCGTTAATTTTACGTTTTAAATCAAGTTTGCCCATTCGTTATTTCTGTGTTGATATATATATATAAATGGAAAAACTCTTTCTAGTACTTTAGGTGAATAGAAATAGGGATGTAGTTTTTGACCACAACAATTATTTTAGTATAAGAGTAGTCTACAAAATTTGACTTAGCATTTTTTGATATAGCTAACCAATTGTATCTCAAGGGGTGGAAAATAGGAGTTGAAGAACAAAATAATATATAACTCTCTTGGTAGAATTAGCGCTAAAACTGTTCAAATTTATTTTAAACCTTGTAGTATATAAAAAAAAAAAACATTGGGTGTGCTTAAGACCACACGTTGGAAGTGATAACTTCTATGACCGATTTATATTTGTATCAGTATTAATATTAGAGGAGAATAAAGGTCAAGAAATTACACAAGTCAACATATTGTCAAAAAATATATCATATTTTGAAATTGCATAGTTATAATATTATAATATAGTAATATTATTATTATTATTATATTATTATGTAATAATATTATTACAATTATAGTAAGCATGCGAAAAATAGTGATAATTATAATGTAAGCAGTATTTATTTAGTGACTAATTATTTTGAGTGAGGTATTAGTGTATAGAATTTTAAGAATCATTAGCCATAAAGAAATTATGCTTACATTATAATGGTCACTATTTTCGCATGCTTATTGTAATATAATATTATTGTAATATTATAATAATTATAATAACGTATTGTTATATTCAATGTATCGTCTATTTCCTCTCCACGTACTTGTCTATATATACTATTTATCGCCTATTCCCTCTTCACGCTCTGACTTGTGTCTACGCAAAACGTTTGCGTGACGCGAGATTTTAGACACATAGTCAAGCGAAAGTGCCCAACGGGCCAATAGAAGTTATCGCTTCAAAAACAATTTTCTTCCTTATTAAACAATTTTTGATACGACCAATCTGTTTGTGCAAGAAATGACCAAAATGAAGGCACAGAAGAAAAACTTACCACTCCCCTTAATCTTTGGCGGTTCTATACCCTGGGAGAAACTATATTTCGGGGCCACCTTGAATAGTGTTTGGCGAAATGAAAAAGGCAATCCTCCGGAAAAATTTTAAAACTTTTAGGTGAAATTGCAGAGTAGCGCCACGCTACCCTTAAGTCAGTTATCTTCGAGGCCAATTGTTCGTATTCACATGTAATATTCTTAGAGTTTTGTAAACCTCAGTTACTGTCTATAAATGACGCAAAGCGAGCGAGGAACTTGGAAGGGTTGACGTTGCCTCTATCATATAAACACCTG
>JAGFPH010003163.1:0-28061 GCA_018207615.1 Philaenus spumarius | reverse complement strand
GCCTCTATCATATAAACACCTGTTTAACTCTCTTCTTAAAGGATCTGGGGATCATAAGATCTAATTGCCACAGTCAACATTCTAACACGCCTAGACAAGAAGATCCACCGCTATGGTTCATTAAACCTCAGTTACTGTCTATAAATGACGCAAAGCGAGCGAGGAACTTGGAAGGGTTGACGTTGCCTCTATCATATAAACACCTGTTTAACTCTCTTCTTAAAGGATCTGTGGATCATAAGATCCAGTTGCCACAGTCAACATTCTAACACGCCTAGACAAGAAGATCCACCGCTATGGTTCATTCTAGTGGAGGCAGTATTTGACTACCCAAAAGACAGAGTGTTTCAACTTGCCGTCAGCCGGATGCCCTACACGGTAATCTCTCAAGTTGGCGTCATACTGTAAGTCAGCCTTACGCTACTTTAAAGGAAAGGTGGACCACAGCGAGAGTCAAGAATCTTTTGGAAGGAAACTTACCAAGCAACACTGGAACGGGAGCCGCTCTACAGCAAGAAGAAGGGAACCGCGCCCGAACATGTCAGCAAGACATTACTACGCCGTTTGGACTCTTAGAGAGTTCTCTTTGCCGCCCACACGCAGCAAATATTGAACAAATTTTCCTGGGATCAAAGAAGAATCCTACAATATGAATCGACTCTCCGGTTCTGGAGTACGAGGATACAAAACTAACACTGTTCTTCCACGTTTGTTGTCTGAATGCTGATCCCTCCAGGACGAACATTCCTTCTTAACTAGTACCACTTCTGTCGTTCTGGAAACTCATATAGTCGAGCCCTTCTGCACCTCTACCCGGTTTCCTAAACCATAATGCTCGGCAAGCAGCATTTAAGCATTTTAAATTTACTCTTTAAATTCGTGTATTCGACATATAACTTTGCATTTTAATACCGATCTTTAGCTATGTAACAAAATAACTACATCTAATACAGGTCAAGTTTAGAAATCACATTGTTTAACCCAAATAAGTTTAAATTATTATTTATACTAATTAACAGACCCATTAAATTACCCATCAGATAAATTGCCAGTAAAATTTGTAGTATTGTAATTTTGTAACTAACTTTATAAGAACTACATTTTACAAATTGAATATTTCTTATTCAACATACGTCAACATGATTAAATTAAATCTCAAACATGATTAACTTATCTAATGCGTTGAGAGGTATCATGCGTAGCTCGGACTAAAATTAGCGTAGCTTCATAAACAAAGTCAATCTATTTTAACGATCAATATAAAATACACAGCAAACAATATAAACTATCGTCTTTGCGCTTAGCAATAAGGAAAATGCATTTCAAGATTGTGTTGTTTGTTGTACTTGCAGCTGTTATTGCCTGCGCAACATGTGCTGTTTCGAAATCAAACGCAGTCCATGAAATTGTAGACGGACTCAGGATATCTGGAGATAAGTCAGTTTTGAATTGTTTATTTTATTTCAAATATATTTTTAACGTTTAACTTTTAAATAATGTGCAAATACTTTCTTTACTGAATTATTATTATTTTAAAGAACTTTATGCATGCAACTTAAGTTATGATGTATAGGTCTGTTATTGTGTAATATCTAAAATTCATAATTAGTAAGATTAACTCAGGACATGTTGAATAAATTGAAAAAAATCAACACAAATACTTTATGAAACTTTTACACTAATACTGGTACAGTAAGCAATGCATTGGAATTACAACACCAGGGTGAAATCCTTTGCCGTAAGCATTGTAGAAGAAGACTCCAATTCCTCCCCCCCCTCCGGAAGGGGGTTGGAAAGGGTGCAAAAAGCAGTTGTTTAGATTTAGTGGGTAAACTGTGGACTTTTTTCACAAATACTAAGTGGGAAAGTTTGTGGCTTAGGAAAATACCTTTGTTTTAAGATTTTGGATTCCGAGTTTTGGAAAAAAAAGAAAAACGCCAAAACTACACAAGAAATTTAAAATTTCATACAAACGCTCTTGTTAGTATAATAATTAATTAAACAAAAATTACGTCCTTTCTCACCCACGCCAAAGTTGATTGACGAGTAAAACGGCTTACATCAGTCTTGTATTTGTTAATCTCTCCTTAGCAGTAGAGTTTTGTTTTAAAAAATAATTTAACTTTGCTTGCGTTTTGTTTATTTTGTTCTTATTCTTCTTTGTTGTTTGTCTATATATTTATTTTAAAATTTGTTTGTTTTTACATGAACTAGCTGATCCGTACGGCGTTGCCCGTGGTGGTTGGTATTTTCAGTCTTTTTAACGTGATTGTATTCTTTTTAAGTGTTGTAAATAAACCATTCAATGTACACTCTTAGGAGAAAGGCACTAAATTTCTTTAAAAACTTTAAAATACGTTTCGTTTTAAGTTTCTAAAATATTAATTAGATACCCAAACCACAAGTTCGGTGAATAACACTGCACAAATAAACTGTAAAAAGAATAACTATATAAATATGTGTTTTTCAGTTTACTTGTGTGTGTTATTCACCAAACTTGTGGTTGGGGGCTATTGCACATCTATTCTATCTACCTATATAAAAGGGAAATGGCACTGATTCATTCATCAGCAGAACTAAAAATCTACTGAACCAAATGAGTTTAAATTTGGCATGCATGTTCAGTTGGACCTTTAGAAGCGCACTAAGAACGGATTTTGAAAACATCACGCCCAATATTCGCGTTTTTCTAGCGATTTTTTGCGTTTTCTCAGCTTTTTCGAGAACTAATTGGCAGAAAATGTTGAAATTTGGTACTTAGGTTCGTTTAAGGCCTAAAAGTAGTCTGTTAAAAAATGTTTGAGATTCTCCCAAAATTACGCCAGAAATAGGCGTTTTTGCATTTTTCCTTGCGTTTTCAATGCGTTTTTGATCATCCTCAAATTACGCCCGAACGGATTGGAATGAAATTTGGTATGTAGCTTCCTCTAAGGCCTTAGGTGCTCTCTAAGAAAGGGTATGAAAAATTTCGAAATTTTAGGAGGGGTTTGGGGGGATCAAAATTACTAAAATCATAATTTCAGATCTTTTATTATTATGACAATAGTGCTTTTATTATTTAAGATCTGTATATATAAAAGCCAAATACCTTTCACTAACTGAACACTTCAAAAGATTACAATTACGTTAAAAAGACTGAAAATACTAACCACCACGGGCAACGCCGTACGTGTCAGCTAGTATTGAATAATTGTTTCCGTATTCCTCTTCACATTTTTATTATCTGCAAGTAATCGTTGTATTTCGTTGTGCGTATATCTAAAGGTAGGAGTATGCTAGTAAATGGATTGTTTACATAGAGTAAGACTCTTTTAGAATAACTTCTTGAATAATAGTTCCACGTTAAATATGATTTGCAGAATTGAAACTTGGAAAATATGTTTTTTTTCAGATTGGTCAATTTGCAAACAATTTATATACCTAGAAAATTGAACGGTACCGTGTTAACAGACGTACATTATCCTTCAGACCCATCGCTTATTCGAGAAATTACCCAAGTATTGGTAAAGATATACAGGAGACCTTTTGGTGACATCACCAACTATAAAGGAGGATCTAAAAATGATTTTGTAAGCTTTACACTGAAATCGGCATTCAACCGTGGTCTGCATTACACTTTTACAGTCTACGGATTCGATACTTAAATGTGTATTTAATTAATTAAAATAAATGCATTCATACAAGTGAATCTGTGACTGTGAAGCTGACATTTTAATTGTAAAAACCGTTCCTTTCACTACAAATATCCTGAAGGTATTGCAAATAAATAACAACTCTAAAACACGACTCATTAATTTTACGTTTTAAATCATTTTAAAGAGAATACAAATTTTTGAACACAAGTTTGCCCATTCGTTACTTTTGTGTTGATATATATATAAATGGAAAAACTCCTTCGATTGCTTTAGGTGAATAGAAATAGGGATGTGAGTTTTGACCACTATAACTATTTTATTATAAGAGTAGTCTAAAAAATTTTACTTAACATTTTTTGATATAGCTAACCACCTTATGGGGTGGGAAATAGGAGTTGAAGAACAAAATAATATATAACTCTCTTGGTAGAATTAGCGCAAAAACTGTTCAAATTTATTTTAAACCTTGTAGTATAAAAAAAATCATTTTGTGTGCTTAAGACCACACGTTGGAAGTGATAACTTCTATGACCGATTTATATTGTTATCAGTATTAATATTAGAGGAGAATAAAGGTCAAGAAATTACACAAGTCAATATATTGTCAAAAAATATTATATCACATCTTTAAATTGCATAATTATAATAGTATAATATAGTAAAATTATTATCATTATAATAAGTATGCAAAAAATAATGATCATTATAATGTAAGCAGTATTTATTTAGTGACTAATAATTATTAGTGCATGCACGCTACATAAAATTCTAAGGATCATTAGTCACTAAATAAATTATGCTTACATTATAATGATAACTATTTTTCGCATACTTATTGTAATATAATATTATAATAATTATAATAACGTATTATTATATTCAATGTATCGTCTATTACCTCTCCACGCGCTTACTTGTCTATATATACTATGTCTCGCCTATTCCCTCTTCACGCTCTGACTTGTGTCTACGCAAAACGTTTGCGTGACGCGACATTTTAGAAACATAGTCAAGCGAAAGTGCCCAAACGGGCCAATAGAAGTTATCGCTTCAAAAACAATTTTCTTTGTTATTAAACAATTTTTGATACGACCAATCTGTTAGTGCAAGAAATTACCAAAATGAAGGCACGGAAGAAAAACTTACTACTCCCCTTAATCTTTGGCGGTTCTATAGCTTGCGGGCGCCTTGTAGAAACTATATTTCGGGGCCACCTTGAATAGTGTTTGGAGATATGAAGAAGGCAATTCTCAGTAAAAATTTGAAAATTTTTAGACGAAATTGCAGAGTAGCGCCAATTTAAGTCATCTTCGAGGCCAATTGTTTGTAATCACATGTAATATTCTTAGAGTTTTGTAAACCTTACTTGTCAATGAATGACGCAAAGCGAGCGAGAGGGAACTTGGAAGGGATAAGACCGTGGCGTTGCCTACCTCATATACACACCTGTTTTCTTATTGTTCCTTTAACTCTCTTCTTAAAGGATCTGTGGATCATAAGATCCAGTTGCCGAAGTCAACATTCCTACACGCCTCCACAAGAAGACCCAACGCTATGGTTCACTCTAGTGGAGGCAGTATTCGACCTCCTAGAACACAGAACGTTCCAACTTGCCGTCAGCCGGCTACCCTACAAGGTCATCACTCAAGTAGCCGTCATACTGTAAGTCAGCCTTACGCCATTTTAAAGGAAACGTGGACCACAGCGAGAGTCAAGAATCTTTTGGAAGGAAACTTGCAAAGCAACACTTGAACGGGAGCCGCTCTACAGCAAGAAGAAGGGAACCGCATCCGAACATGTCACCAAGACTACGTCAATTAGCCTCTTCGAGTTCTACCCTTTTGCTCACACGCAGCAAATATTGAACAAATGTTTCCTTGTATCAAGGAAGAACGACCTTACTCCTGCAATATGGAACGACTCACCAGTTCTAGAATACGAGGATACAAAACCAACACTGTTCTACCTCGTTTGATGTCTGAAGGCTGATCCCTCCAGGACGAACATTCCTTTTTAACTAGTACCACTTCTTTTTTTTTTTTTTTTTTTTTTTTTTAAGGGGAGGAATGCTCTTACGCAGACCTCTTAGCCAGCCTGAGAGGTACTGTGGGTGATCCGCTGCCGCGCGGACCCACTACCCACTAAACCATCCCCCTCTCCCCAAACTGCTTACAGGGGAGGAGTAACAGCGTCTAGGGAATATCCCTAATGACTGTAAGAGTCAATCTGAAACATAACAAAATCGTCATTAATGGTATGGCGGTGGCAGCTTGAAGATGTCTCTACTCGAGACCAGCCATCAACGGAATCCAAGATCCATGCCTAAAACATCACTGTTGAAGGCACAACCCCGAGAACGAGTGAAGAAGTCGGGCTGGAACAGAAGAATAAACGTGAGAAAATCATTCCCCGAGACCGGGCCGGCAGCAGAACAGCTTGACCCGTACCTAAACATCACTGGCAGAGGGATCTCGGAGCTACGATGAAGGCCCGACTCGAGTTCCGAAGTGAAGAGCTGACTTGAACAGATAATGCATTGAATTTGTGCTTGAAGAAATCGCTACCCGCAGTCCGACAGCGACGATGAGTGTGCGTCCGTTAGTCGTGTTCGATGTGAAGCGCTCCCCGTGATAAAACCATCCTCGGAACTTCAAGGCCCGTCCTAAATTTCACTGGATGTCTCTCGAGAAGAAC
The DNA here is from genome assembly GCA_018207615.1 of Philaenus spumarius. Classification (NCBI taxonomy): domain Eukaryota; kingdom Metazoa; phylum Arthropoda; class Insecta; order Hemiptera; family Aphrophoridae; genus Philaenus; species Philaenus spumarius. The sequence continues at coordinate 21,732 of JAGFPH010003163.1, read as the reverse complement.
AGAAGAAGGCACTACCCGGGGTCCTGCTGTGTTGTGTGTGATGAGTTGTTGATGAAATGATGATGAGTAGTACCACTTCTGTCGTACTGGAAACACATATAGTCGAGCCCTTCTGCACCTCTACCCGGTTTACTAAATCATAATGCCCGGCAAGCAGCAGTTAAGCTTTTTAAATTTACTCTTTAAATTCGTGTAGTCGACATATAACTTTGCATTTTAATACTGATCTTTAGCTATGTACATATATACTAACAATATAACAACTTCTAATACAGGTCATGTTTAGAAATCACATTGTTTGACACAAATAAGTTTAATTATTATTTGTACTAATTAACAGACACTATTAAATTACCCAACAGATAAACTGCCAGTAAAATTTTTAGTATTGTTTTTTTGTAACTAACTTTATAAGAACTACATTTTACAAATTGAATATTTCTTTTAATTAAATATTTTTATTGACAAAAGTCAACATGATTAAATTAAATCTTAAATTTGATTACAAAACACGTATCTAATGCGTTGAGAGGTATCATGCGTAGCTCGGACTAAAATTAGCGTAGCTTCATAAACAAAGTCAATCTATTTTAACGAGCAATATAAAACACACAAAAAGCAATATATACGGCCGTCTTGGCGCCTAGCAATAAGGAAAATGCATTTCAAGATTGTGATGTTTGTTGTACTTGCAGCGTTTATTGCCTGCGCAACATGTGCCGTTTCGAAATCTAACGCAGTCCATGAAATTGTAGACGGACACAGGCTACTTGACGATAGGTCAGTTTTGAATTGTTTCTTTTATTTCAAATACGTTTTTAACGTTTAACTTTTAAATAAAGTGCAAAGTCTTTCTTTGCTGAATTATTATTACTTTAAAGAACTTTATGCATACAACTTAAGTTATGATGTATAGGTCTATTATTGTGTAATATCTATAATTCATAATTTGTAAGATTAACTCAGGACATGTTGAATAAATTGAAAAAAATCAACACAAATACTTTATGATAACTTTTACACTAATACTGGTACAGGTAATGTAAGCTATGTACTGGAATTAGAACACCCGGGTGAAATCCTTTGCCATAAACATTTTATAAGATAAGTCTACCAATTTCCCCCCTTCTGGAAGGGGTTTTGAAAGGGTGCAAAAACTAAAACCCATTATCTTTAGCGGGTAAACTGTGGACTTTTTTCACAAACCCTACATGAGAAAGTAGTGGTTTAGGAAAATACCTTTCCAAGACCCCAAATTAACTTTAAATAGCTTTAGTTTTCTTGATTGGAAAACACACTAAAAAGCAATGCTAGAAATTTAAAGTTTCGTTGAAAGGCTCTTTCTAGCATAATAATTAATTTAGACAAAATTACGTCCTTCCTCCCCCCCCCCCCTTAAGGGTATTGAAGAGTAAACAATCTTACATTAGTCTTGTATTTGACCAATCCAATCTCTCCTCAGAAGTAGATTTTTGCTTTAAGAAGTAATTTAACTTTGTGTTGTTATTATTCTACTTAATTGTGTCTATATATATTTGAATGAATAAAAAAATATTTGATTTGAATTTGTAAAGCAAGTTTTTTCTATACATACGGTAGGAACAAAATATTTTAATTTAAAATGTATCGAAGAATATGTAAACTTTTACAAAACATTCTTATACAACCAAATTTGAAATATTTATAAATCAACGTTGGAGATAAAAACATTAAAAGTTTGAGAAGTTAATTGTGCGTTTTATCATAAAGTTGTATCGCATAATTCGTTTTCTTATTTTTTGAAACTATTTACGTAAATCCTACCTACAAAAACATACCCAAATTCTTTTTAGAAGTAGAATATAAAAATATTTATTTCGTTATGTATACGAAAGTTTTCTATAATATTATTTGTATTAAATGTGTATTTCAATTAAACTATTCAATGTACCCTCTTCAGGAGAAAGAAAACCACATAATTTCCCTAAAAACTTTAAAATACTTTTCGTTTTCATTTTCTAAAATATTAGTTAGAAGCACTGAAGCCCCAACCACAGGTTCGGTGAATAACACTGCACAAATAAACTGAAAAACACAGTGAAAAATAAACCCCGTGAAAAATCACAGGCAGATTAATTAGATACACATCAGAAATACATAATTTAAAGAATACTATTTTAAGACAGCAGAATTTATCCAGGCCTACCTAACTATGCTGACGGGGATTTTTTACTCGGTAAATGCGTCACTTAAACGGATCATAAAACTGTAGGCCTGTTTGTTAAACAAATTTATTTATATTCGTTATTATATATCTAAAGAAAGATAGTTTTTAACTCGGTAAATATGTACAATTATAAAGACTAGTGGACCCGGCAATGCTTCGCTATTGCTATTGCTTGATTTACCTAACCTAAAATTATATTCAGCTTTTGATCCAAATCATGTTGTTGATCATCAAAATCAGCTGTTGATCAAAATCAGCTGTTTTAAGCTTTTCATACGAATAGCTGTTTTTTGTACCCCTGATAAAATCAAAAGAAATCTTTCTTCTTCTTCCTTAAGATTGACCTTCTATATGATTAACATTGAAACTTTGAGGGCCACTGGGGCGTATCCCTGAGGACCGATGTAAATTATAATGGGATTCTGCTCATCTACAGGACACTACCTTTCTAACGGTATGCGCGAATTTCTACTACGATGCACACAAGCTGAGAAAAAAGGACGACAAGTTTTGTGCTGACCTATTAATATATAGATTACTAACTGTATGCATATTTCTTAAAACAATTTATTTATATTCATTATTATGTATCCAAATAAAGATAAAAATATTAGGATTATTTTAATTGCTTTCTAACTTCACATTTATAGATCAATCAAATCATTTAGAATTTATTAATATTATAAAGAAGAAATTAAGGAATAAGTTATATAAGGATGCACGAATATTTCCTATTATAAACGAATGGGTATCTCATTACTAAACTTGTATAAATGAATACTGTATAGTGATAGTAAAAGGTTTTATTTATATCCATTTTATAACCTAAGTATTACATATGATGGGTGAAATCAGCTGCTATATTATATTTTTAATCACGTACGTACGTACGCTCGCTTTTATAGGAGTTGATAGTGTTATTCCCGAAATTGTGGTTGGGGCTTCAGTGTTTCAAATGTTTAAATTCACCACAGTACTCATTGAATATTCTAAACTATTGGATAATATTTTCACCGCATCCTCTTCACATTTATTATCTTCAAATATTATTATTTTTCGTTTTGCTCATATCAAAAGGTAGGCCTATGCTAGTAAATGGATTTCGTACATCGAGTAAGACTCTTTTAGAATAACTTCTTGCATAACGTACATCCACGATAAATATGATTTGTAGAATTGAAACTTGGAAAATGTGTTTTTCAGATTGCTGCTATCAAAAGCCATTTCTGTACCTAGTGCATCTTGGAGTAACGTGTCTGTAGAAGAGGTCTATCCTAAAGGCGCGCCCAACAATCGTACAAAAATTACCATGGTAATGGTACTGAATAACAGGGTACCAGGCGACATTACCAACTATAGTGGGGGAAGTGGATTTAATTATGTAAGCTTCACATTGACCTCTGCACTAAACCATGGACTGCATTATAACTTTACAGTCTACGGATACGAATTTATTCTTTAATTCATTAAAATAAATACATTCGTACAAGAGCATCTGTGACTAACATTATAATTATAAAACCGTATCTTTCAATACAAACATCTTGAGGTTATTACTAATAAAGTACCTGGGCGAACGAGCATCGCTCAGTAATTTTTTTTAGGTAAATGTATGCAAATACGAATTACATAATGAATTTGTTTATGTACTTTAGAAATAACAAATAATAATTATAATCATTAGATAATTTATATTACCTATATAGAAATATAAAAAATGCAGAAACTTGTGAAAAGGGTTTCAGAACGTTAATAACAGCACAAAAATAATGTTTTAGTTACGTTTGGTGTTGAAATCAGCTGATGATGGAAATATTATAGGAAACAGCTGATTACTGTTATTATTATAGTCAACTAGTGGACCCGCCAATGCTTCGCTATTGCTATTGCTTGATTTACCTAACCTAAAATTATATTCAGTTTTTGATCCAAATCAGTTGTTGATCAAAATCAGCTGTTGATCCCAATCAGCTGTTTTAAGCTTTTCATATGAACAGCTGTTTTTTGTGCCCCTGATACAATCTTTCTTCTTCTTCCTTAAGATTGACCTTCCATAAGATTAACATTGAAACTTTGAGGGCCACTGGGGCGTAGCCATAATGTCCTAGGACTTCGGTAAATGGCCTAAAACCTTCCCAGGGTTAACCTGTGTTACTATGCAAAATTTCAAAGCAATTGGATGGACGGTTTGGTAACGCATACAGGACAAATATACAAACGGACATACATTGAATTTTATATATATAGATAAACTAATGATTTTAAACGCCATGAGCCCAATGTTAAAAATTTTCAATTTTCAAATGAGTTGTTTAGAAAAATACGAGTTTTCCTGAGGTAGTGGTTTTCACCAATCGATTTTTTAGACCCAAAAGCCCCTAATCCCAAACTTTCACCAAAATCATTCCGCTGGATCTCGAGATTGCTCGTACGTACAAACAAACAGACATTGCTCGTATTAGAGTATAGGATCAGGTATTGCAAATAAATAGTAATTCGACCACGCAGCTGAACCGCTGACGTGAGTTGAGCGAATTTCCCAAATTAAGTTCACATGTTTAATGTTTCAACCAAATATTTGGGAAATAGGTCAACTCATGAAGGCGCTGAATAGCTGCCTTGGGTAAGAAATATATTAGTAAAAATTGTTTGCGGATAAACCTCCAGCTTCGATTTACGCACCCCTTCGTTCCACTCGCAGCGGAAAAACTCGGGCGTTAGGCCTCGGACCGTAGGATGTGGATTTGAACCTAGTACTTTTATTGTGTTTTAACTTTTGGTCTGTTTATGATTGGTATCTAATTAATCTGCTGTGATATTTCACTGGGGCTTAATAGTATTGCATTATTTGCTAGCTTTGACCCGCTGACTAACAAGGTATAAAGTTTGGTCGAATGGTTGCGAGGCGCCCTGTACCATACCGGGTTTCCACAAATAGGTTTAAACGTTTGATTTTGTACAGCTTGCTTATTAAAGCATCGATCTTTTTAAACTTTACCCAGGCTTTAAAAAAATGTTCTCTGGAAATTTTAGCAACACGACACTTGCAGAAACAAAATGGTGGAAAAATGAAAAATGAATTAATTTTCTCCCTCTAAAAATGACTTTCTTGAGTTGGTACCAGATTTTCTAATGCTTTGCAGTTCCAACGCTCATTGTTGAACAGCTGTTTGATGGAACAATATTGCTTCAGCCATAAAAAAAACTAACCTAACTTTCTCTAGTGCAGTTTTTAATTAATTTCAGTTAGCAAAATGGCTTTTACTGTTAAACAAAAAGTGTTGTGCTTGGGCTGTTGCTTTTTGGTAACGTTCTAGATGCAGTTAGACAATTTCAGGTTGCCTGCCCTGGTGTTGAACCACCTGGCAGTCCAACAATAACTTTATTGATAATCTTTGTTAGTTACTGGTAGCGTTGTAAAAACGTACTCGAGAAGATCTAACGAGGAAAGAGATGAACTGGTATGTGCATCAATGCTCCGCTCTCCTGGTAAGCCGAAATCACTAAGGAAGGTTGAGCTTGAAACTGGTATTCCAAAGTATACAAAGAATATTTATTAAAAAAAAATAATATTACATTTTTCAAAACTCACCTAGTTCATAATTTACTTGAGGATGATCCGGACAAAAGAGTGGAATTTTGTTCCCTTATCATTGAGTACAGATAATGCCAAGTAGCGTGAAGCGTCACTTGAGCATGCGCTGTAACGTCTTACCCTCTCCTACTCGACTGTGAGGAGTACAGTCATCACCAAAAAGTGTTGATATACAATCAACACGACTACATAGCAGACATGAATTAGGTAGGGCAGGCGGCTCTGACTGTACTCCGCCGCGAGAGGGGAAATGTGGTGGGAGCCGGCGTAGGAGACTTGCACACTCCCCTCTTCGCGCTCCATCCTAATTGGCATGCTCGAATTGTTTTCTCAGACGAGTCCACTTTCTACCGCAATGGTGTAGTGAATAGGCATAATTGTAATTAGTACAACACCAACAATCCCCATATTCCTGAAGCGAATGTACTCAAATCAAAAGGCATTACTGTTTGGGCTGCTGTGAGCGTACACGGGGTGTTATCTTACATTTCGGACAGTACAAAGTCTGTGGAATTAGGAACAAGTTTTATCAACATGTCTTGCCTCATTTTATTGTTCCAGAAATGAACCAAGCAGTGTTCCAACGAGATGGTGCTTCACCTCATTTCGCAAATCCCGTCAAGGACTTACTAAATGGCAACCTTAACTTGAATGGGTCCTGGAAGTAATTCTTTGGATTGGCCACCCCGTTGTCCATATTTGACGGTGTATGACTTTTTTATGGGGTTACCTAAAGTGTTTATTCCCACAGCTTCAACAACGTTGATGATTTAAAACACGCAATTGAAGAATAACTGCTACGGTTTCTTTTTAAAAGCGTACGAATCATTTGTTGAGCGCTGTTACCAGTGTGTCGCCGTGGATGGATTACAGTTTGAGTAATTATAGACTTTGGTTTTAAGTTTACCACTATGTTATATCCTAGTTTTCCGATCAAAACGGCTTAGATCATTAAAATGTGGCAATAAACATATTTTATAAAATATACAGTAATTTAATAATTCGACCACGCAGCTGAACCGCTGACGTGAGTTGAGCAAATTTCCAAAATTAAGTTTATAAGCCTATATTTTAGGGTTTAAACCAACAAGTTGGGAAATAGGTATATTCACGACGGCGCTGAATAGCTGCAAAATGTTTCGCACGCCAGTCCGCATATTGGGAGTATCTTCAATTCACAAAGCATTTCGTGCTTCGCACGCTATTCCATATCTTGGAAATATCTTCAATACACAGCATTGCGTGCTTCGCACGCCATTCCACATATTGGGAGTATCTTCAATACACAAAGCATTGCGTGCTTCGCACGCCAACCCTACTGTAGAATCCACCGCATGACTTTGAACCGAGTGCTTCTATGGTATTTACGTTTTGGGGAACCAAGCGAGCTATAAGGTCGCGTAAAAAAACAAAATGTGCAGAATAACATCCTACATTTATATTTGTAGAAAAAACTCAAAACAAATACGTTCTCGTAGGAAAAATCTAAAAAATAGTTACCTCCGGTCAAAAAAAGTGCTTCCGATTGTTTAATTTTTTTTTGGCTAACGAATTTGTTCGAGCGACGTTGACAACCAACATGTGTACCACATTTGAACCAAATCGGACTTAAAATGCGGCCGATAGAGGGCAAACACATATACATATATATATACTAGGGGAGACCCCTGCGTGCCCCGCACGCCAACCCCCAATGGAACCTTCTATACACATACTCATGCTATGTTTTATTTATAATAAAGGTGTAGGATTAATAATAACTTCAAAACCAAGATGGTAAATAATGTTAAATGTTCAAATTAAATTATTTCTTATATTTTAAAACAGCAGTTATAATAATGGTTAAAAGAACCAGCAAGGCTCAGGTCTACACTTTAAAACCCTAACCTAAAAGCTAGAAATACAAAAATAATTGCTTTAAATCACCTGTTAATGGAAATATTGGAGCAAACAGCTATATTATATGTTATTTTATTGTATTCAATTGGTTGCTATGGTAATAAATGTATGTGTTGGTTTATCATTCTAGGCCTAACCTAAGAATTTTTTCCGGCTAAATTTACAAATATTGAAATAAAAAATGTTTTTATCGAAATGAATTATAGCCTATGTTACTCAGGGATAGTGTAGCTTTTTATTAGTAAAACTATTTTTTCAATCGGTTCAGTAGTGCCAGGGATTACCCCCTACATACAAACAAACAAACAAACAAAAAAAAACTTTACTTCTTTATAATTAGTAAAGATTAGTGTAGATATGATTTTTAATGACACCCCAAAACGTGTTCTGGGGACCCTGATCGGTACACATTTGCCACTCCCAACCTTGGGTCTTACCATAAGGGCCACTGCAATAGCTAATTTTTCCTACGGAAATTCGCTAATAATTTAGTTTTTGTTACAAAATCAGTAAGGTATATCTATTTACAGAGGGAGAAAATTAATTACATTTTTCGTTATTCCACCAAAGCCTCTATTGTGGGGTGTGTAAAGTTCCAAAAAGATCGATGCAATAATGGGCAAGCTATACAAAATCAAACGTTAAAACCTCTTTGTGGGACACTCCGTATAATAGAGAGATTGAAAAGTGGAGAAGAAAAGAAAGCAAGGCGCTGTGATACGAGCATCAGCTGGACGACTTACTTCACGTACCAGTATCAAGTCCATTTCCCTAAAGTGAGAATGTCACCGCGTTGCACAATACACCTTGACCAACGCAAAATAACCAGTCGAATAATGTCAAGTTTACAAAACGGTTCTCATTTCACACGACGCAATGACCTTTACTACTCTCTCTTGTCCCGAAATTCCGGTTTAATGTATACTTGAAACCTTTGTCACATACTGTAAGTCGGGCTGCGAGTGTGGTAATGTTTGCCGAGCGCGTAACAAACTGGAGCTGTGGAAATATAAACATCACGTTTTATGGGACCGCGTCGTGCCCACGGTAAAGGCTTTCGAACGCTTTATTGGAACGCGTTTTGCGGTAGGAGTTAACAAATAGAAAAAGTAACGATTGGTCGCTATGGCAACGACGAATATAAAATATTAGTAACGAAAAAGCGTTACCAAATTGGTTGCTATGGCAATGAATGTAAATACACTCAAGAACATGCGTTTTGGTTCATCAATTTAAATTTAAAGACGATCGGTTCCGTCCGGCGTAGTTCAGATATTATCGTCAAGCGCTGAAATACATTCAATAAACATAAAATGTCCGTTCATCAGACTAGGATTAACCTAAAATTATTGCGAGTATATTTAATTTATTTTACCTGCCTTAACGGCAACGTTTGGCCTAGAAAGTATAAGTCCAGGCCCAACCTAAAATTATTGTATGTATGTTGCCGTTAGGACAGGTAAAATAAATTAAACATACACACAATAATTTTAGGTTAGCCTACTCCTAGACGGATGAATCAACGTTTTATGTTTATTGAATGTATTTCCAATGAATGGACATTTGACTATCCTAGCTTTGATGTTATAATTAATTCTACACCTTTGTTACAATAACATTAAACGTATGGAAACAGTAAATCTATATATATAAAAGCGAAATACCACTCACTCACTCATTCACTCACTGATTCACTCATCACGATTTCATAAAAACTACCGAACGGGTTGAAATGAAATTTGGTATGTAGCTTCCTCTAGGGCCATAGGTGCTCACTAAGAAAGGGTTTGAAAAAATTCACAATTTTAGGGTGGGTTTGGGGGGATCAAAGTTATTAAAAAACGATTTATTCATAACTAGCGAACGGATTGGAATGGAATTTGGTATGTAGCTTCCTCTAGGGCCATAAGTGTTCACTAAAAAAGGGTTTTAAAAAATTGGAAATTTTAGGGGGGTTTGGGGGGTAAAAATTACTAAATCACGATTTCTCCAAAATTACCAAACAGATTGGAATGAAATTTGGTATGTAGCTTCCTCCAGGGCCATAGGTGCTCACTAAGAAAGGGTATGAGAAATTTCGGAATTTTAGGAGGGGTTTGGGTTGATCAAAGTTACTTAAATCATAATTTCAGATCTTTTATTATTATGACAATAGTGCTTTTATTATTTAAGATCTATATATATAAAAGCCAAACACCACTCACTGACTGAACACTTAAAAAGAATACAATTATGTTAAAAAGACTGAAAATAACAACCACCACGGGCAACGCCGTACGGGTCAGCTAGTATTTGTATAAAAAACAATATAATAATAAACGACAATAATGGAAAGGTTAAAATTATGTGTGTATGTTGCCGTCAAGACTGGTAAAAGAATTGGAGGAAAGCAGTGATGAACTTCGTTCCTGACGAGGGTCCCACGACTGCACACATTTACTTTGACTTAAGTTAGGGTTCATACAGGGTGATTCGAAAAGAAAAGGAGAAACTTTCAGGACGTGTTCTGCTAGTGAAAATAAAGAAAAAGGTTCGGAAATGATTAGTTTTCCAGTTATCCGCCTTTTTTTTATAAAATACTTAATATCTTTGAATGTGACACCCTCCTTTTCCCCCCCCCCCCCCATAGTGACGCCCCTGTCAGTACACTTAGTAACTAAGATAAATTCATCGTGATAGCATTGTGCTTTCCGGAAAATTGTCGATCGCTTTAAACACCCAAAAAGGACCAATAAAACTCGGATAAACAAGACAAGGTTTCGTTTTTCCCCTACGGAATATAACCTTAAAATTACGTAACGACTCTCCGTATAACAATCTCGAATACATTAAAGTACTAAATTAATTGAATTAAACCCGTGAGCCAAGCGCACCTGATTTCAATCAAGCCATTTTCAAATTAAGTGAAAAATACCCTAAAACATTTCTCTGTCCACCATGCTTGACGGCACAAATCTGAACTATCGCGACAAAACGATTTTCGAATCCCAAGAAAGTGTCGCCGCACACGAACAACTCTCGAACTAATACGCGTTACGTGAGCGCGCGTGTATACGTGTGCCAATATGCGCGTGTGTGCGTGGCCGGTGGAAGGAGAGGACAAGGTGTAAACCCGTTTTTGCGGCTTGACAGATCTGGACAAATTAACAACTACATAAGTTGTGTTGTTAAACGTTAAACACGAAACAGCCTTAGAAATAATTCGATCACGCAGCTGAACCGCTGACGTGAGTTGAGCGAAATGTCCGAAATTAAATTTATAGGCCTATGTTTTAGGGCTTCAACCAACAATTTAGGTAATAGGTCTACTCACGACGGTGCTGAATAGCTGCAAAATGCTTCGCAGGCCATTTCGCATATAGGGAGTATCTTCAATATTCAAAGCATTGCGTGCTTCGCACGCCATTCCGAAAATTGGGAGCATCTTTAACACACAAAGCATTGCGTGCTTCACACGCCAACCCCCGTGTTGGGGGTATCTTCAATACATAATACATTGGGTGCTCCGCACGCCAACCCCACTGTAAAATCCACACATGGCTTTGAACCGGGTACTTTTATGGTATTTTACGTTTTGATCGATTTTGGGGGAACCAAGCGAGCTATAAGGTCGCGTAAAAAAACAAAATGTGCAGAATAACATACTGCATTTATGTTTGTAGAAAAAACTCTAACGAAAATACATTCTCGTAGGAAAAATCTTAAAACATAGTTACTTCCGGTCAAAAAACGCGCTTCCGATTGTTGGATTTTTTCGGCTAACGATATCGTCCGAGCGACGTAGACAACCAACACGTGTACCAAATTTGAACCAAATCGTACTTAAAATGCGACCGCTAGAGTGCGAAGACATCTGTATATATAAAAGCCAAAACCCACTGACTCACTGACTCATTGACTCACTGACTCACTCATCACGATTTCTCAAAAACTACCGAACGGATTGGAATGAAATTTGGTATGTAGCTTCCTCTAGGGCCATAGGTGCTCACTAAGAAACGGTTTGAAAAATTTCGAAATTTTAGGAGGGGTTAGGGGGGATCAAAGTTACTAAAATCATAATTTCAGATCTTTTATTATTATGGCAATAGTGCTTTTATTATTTAAGATCTATATATATAAAAGCCAAATACCACTCACTGACTGAACACTTAAAAAGAATAGAATTACGTTAAAAAGACTGAAAATACCAACCACCACGGGCAACGCCGTACGGGTCAGCTAGTATATACATATATATGTATATATATGAATTTTAATGACACCCCAAAACGTGTTCTGGGGACCATGACCGGTGCTCATTTGCTACTCCCAACCTTGGGTCTTACTATAAGGGCCACTGCAATAGCTCATTTTTCCTATGGAAATTCGCTAATTATGTTTTAGGGTTTCAACCAACTATTTTCGAAATTTGTCTTCTCACGAAGGCCCTAAGTGGCTGCCTCCGTGTACGAAATATATTTTTATAATTTGTTTGCACCTCAGCCTCCAGGATCAAGCCGTGCTTCGTTCCGCTCCCAGCTAATAAAACTAGACCTTGGGGTCTCGGATTATGGGCTACGTTTTGAGAGTTTGCTTCCCGGCCGTCAGTGTCAGAAGCTGTCACGAAATTTAAGTTTACACATTTTAAAGTCTGAACCAACTATTCGGGGAATTGATCTACTCACGAAGACTTTGAATGCCTGCCAGAGTGTACGAAATGTATTAGTAGAGTTGGTTTCCACCTCCAGCCCCGGCTCACACGCGCTGTGTCGTTCCGCTCGCAGCACAAAAACTTACTTTACGAGTTTGCCCTACATCTACCTTGCGGCCTAGGATTCGGTACTGCTTCGCTTCGCTCGCAGCAGACAAATAGGCTTCGCAGAGCTTCTCGGCAGTCGATCTATTAACAGAAACTGGACGGCAAAATCCCGCCGTGGATTTGAACCGGGTGCTTTTACGGTATTTTAAGTTTTGTTCGATTTTCGGAGAACCAGACAAGCTGTAAGGGGTCGCGTAAAAAAACAAATTGAGCAGAATAATTTCCTATATACAGGGTGGAACAAAGTCAGTGTTAAAAACTTCGGGAAATGATTATACGGGTCAAAATAAATAGAAAACCAAGAGTAATATTTTTTCAAAAAACGCTTCATTTTCCAAATATTCGTAATTTTTTGCCTTTAATAAATAATATTAATATCTAGAGAACGGTTTAACCGATTGAGTTCAAACTTGGCATGAAATTTAACCTAACAATGATCTCTCTTAAGAAAAATAGTTCAATATGTCAAACCTAAATTACTCGAAACCCGTACATTTTAACAAAAAAATGTCAAGACACTTTTTTTGTAGCCCTTTTGATTCCCTATCGGTTGGTGTAACTGTTAAAACAATCGAATGAAATTTAAAGCTAAATTATGTGTAACAATTGGTTTATTCAACCAGGCATCCTATACCAACACAGTAAATACTACCATATTATATGTACATTTGCTGTCATTATCTTTAACTCAACTATTATTCTTCATCCGATTGTTTTGAAAGTTGAATCATCCGATAGAGAATCAAAAGGGCTACGAAAAAGGTATCTTGACATTTTTTTCGTTAAAATGTACGTTTTTCGAGTAATTTAGGTTTGACATTTTCAAACAGCCGCCATTTTGAAATTCACGATTGGATATAATCGCTTATTTTTCTTAAGAGAGATCATTGTTTGGTTAAACTTCATGCCGAGTTTGAACTCAATCGGTTAAACCGTTCTCTAGATATTAATTATTTAGTAAAAGAAACAAAACGGCAGATATTTGGAAAATGAAGCGTTTTTTTTTTTGAAAAAATATTATTCTTGATTTTCTATTTATTTTGACCCATAGAACCTTTTCCCGGAGTTTTTAACTCTAACTTTGTTCCACCCTGTATAGTTTTTTTTTAAAATAAAATCCAAAAAAATATTATAGTTGGCCCTACGAAAAATTAACTTCAGGTCAAAAAGTGCTTTCAGTTTTTGGAGTTTTTTGGCTAACGAACTCGTCCGAGCCACTTAAAAATTATATATATACAATTTTTAATGACACTCTAAAACGTGTTCTATGGACCATGATCGGTGCTCATTGACTGCTCCCAACCTGAAGAGTCATTGAAATAGCTCATCTTTCCTGTGGAAATTCGCTAAAAACATTTTAGTGTTCCAACTACGCAACCAACCATTTCACTTGTATTCGAACCGGGAACCTCAAGCTTCGTAGTCCGGTGCGCTAACCTCTCAACTACGAGGCCGCCACGGATAATTTGATCTGGAGTTATCGTATAATTCGACAGGTAGATAGACTGTTCCGAAAATATACTTAACTCAACGTAATACTGTAGTACCATCACAAACAAATTCATTGCTCTAATGAACAGACTTGTGAATGAACGGCTCACGCGTGTTTATCCACAATAATAATATTGAACGATACATTCGTTGGATCGGCCGACCTTGCTGTCAGTCTCAAGGTCGTACTATGCCCATTGATAAACATACTCTCGTAGTAGTCACGTGACACGACGTGACGTCATCGCGTAGGTTATTGATCCTCGCTCGAGCATGAAGGTATTGGTCATGTACTTGAATCGATTCAAAACGTTTCCATCAAATAGCGAGTGAACGCCCGTACTTACGTGAGTAACAGTATCACATAACAGCTGATCGTCTGTAATACTAAAACAAAACCTAGCTTAGATTATACTTTGGGGTTATGTTTACAACATCAATCAATAAGTCTTGTGAAGTTTATTTTCTTAAAATATGAGATGAAGAATTAATGTATGTTATAAAACGTTATAGGGTTTACTTTGAGGTTATAAAATGAATATGAATACAACCTTTCATTATCAATATATTCAGGGCCGGATTTCCCAATAGGCCCGGTAGGCCCGGGCCTATTGGCGCAAGCTCCCAGGGGGCGCACGGCAGAGAGAAAAAAATATCTAGAAATAAAAATAAATAGCCATAACTTAACATATTTTTTGAATTGATTACAAAAAAAAATCATTCTGATTTTGAAGTTCATTGGAACAAATAATTGTTGGTAAAGTTAAACTGTTTTTCAACATTACGCATCAACTTCGTTACAACATTGATCTCAAACACGGGAGAACTATGTTTTTGTGTGACGTTATAAAAATTCTTCATGAAAGCTGTTTCTGAGATTAAACCTATTTTATAATGTATTACAGAGTTGTTTTTTATTTATTTGCCCAAATGACTAAATTGAACAAAACCTAAGTTATTAACATAGCAATGGCCATGCTTTGTTGCAGGAATGCTCTGCGGGTTGGATCGTTTTGTTTCAGTCCCACAAACGTGAGCTCACTATTTATTTAATACATAAAATTACTAAAAGTGTTTTTAGACGCATTTTGTCAAGCCCAGAACCAAGTAAATTACTCAAAAAACTTGCAGTGATAAAATTGCATCGTGGAGTGGTGTTTAAGCAATTAACATATAGACCTGATATAATTTTTTAATAAAGGTTTTTGGGAAAGTAACTTTATCCAGACTAGGGGGCGGAAAAAATATTGGGCCCAGGGGCGCCAAAATGCTAAATCCGGCCCTGAATATATTCATTTATACAAGTTTAAAGAAGACATACACATTCGTTTAACTTCGGAAACATTCGTACATCTTCGTATAACATATAAACATGTTCGATTATTAATGTCTTCAATTATCAATTACTTTTAAATCATTTGATCTGTCAATATAAAGTTAGAAAGCAATTAAAAGATACTATTTTTATCTTCATTTAGATATATAATAATGAAAATAAATACCAAATTTTAACAAAGGCCTACAGTTTTATAATCCAAAATAGTACACATTTACCGAGTTAAAAATCCCTTTCAGCAAAGGTGGGCCTAGATAAAATCTGTTGTTTTAAAATTATGTTTTTCTAATGTTTATCTAATTAATCTGCCTGTGATTTTTCAAAATTACAAAATATCTTCCGCTCAGTTAGGGGTGTTTTTAAAACTTTAAACCCCTTTAACTTTTAAACGGTTAGTCGTGTAAAAAAAATACCAACAACAAAAAAGACTAAAATATAGGGTGTTCCATAAGCAATGTCAAAAGTTGACCACCATATTATAAAATGGCGGCCTTTTACAAATATTTTAACTACATGTTTTTAATTTCTCAAAAAACAAGGAAACGTTCCCCATTTAAAGTTTCCTGACAGATTTATAGTTTACAAGATACCAATGGTGGTCCATTTAAAAAAGATACCCTGACCCTGTATAATTTGTCCTGACTGGATGACCAAAATACTAGTTAAGATAAAAAATACGAAAATGTAAAGGTATATTCTTAGACGTACATTCAGAAAGGATTTTGTGAATTTAGATTTTAAAGCCAGGGTGAAATCAGGTGTTATTGAAAATATTACAGCAAACAGCTGTTTTATCTGTTATAGGGCTAGTAATAAACCACTGTATTTCGACCATTATCAACAAACTTTCTAGCTATTGAAAAAAATAGTTTTTCTAATAAAAAGCTACCCTATCCTTGAGTAACATAGGCTATAATTCATTTTGAATATATTTTTTTATTTCAATATTTGTAAATTTAGTCGGAAAACAACTTGTTTTAGGCCTAGAACGATGAACCAAGACATGTAGGTATTTACATTCATTACCGTGGCAATCAATTGAATAAAACAATAAAACAGCTGTTTGCTCCAATATTTCCATTAACACCCGATTTCAAACTTTGAATCAATTATTTGTATTTCTAACTGTTAGGTTAGGTTTTTATTAAAGTGTAGACCCGAGCCTTGCTGGTTCATCTAACCTTTGTCGTAACTGCTGTTATAAAATATACGAAATAAATTGATTTAAACATTTAACATTATTTATCATCGTAGCTTTGAGGTTATTATTATTCCTTTGCCTTCATTATAAAGAAAACATAACATGATTACGAGTATAGAAGGATCTAACGGGGGTGGCGTGGGGAGCACGCAGGGGATTCCCCTAGTTATATATATACAGATTGAATTAAAGAGGACGTAAAATAACCAAAAGAGAATAGATCAGCTGTTTTAGACTGTGTTTCGAATTAAGATATAGGCGCTTTTACAGTCAGACGTAGGAGCACTTTATTTTAATACGCCCATTCCCAACAAACCACACTGTATTGTAGTCTGCAATCAATCAATTTGGTTCACGTTTTCTTTCGGAATTTAGAAAATACGAGGACTAATTCCGACGCTATACAACGCTATAAATTCCCTTCGAAAACATTACATAATCTTGAAAGCTATCCACTGATTAAATGGAATTGATCCAATTCGGTAAATTTGCAAGGCGAGCCTGATAACAATCACGTCTAATGACATAGCCGGAGTGTGTTTAGCGTTCTGGCGAGTGATTACACGTAATCTGGAACCTATGTTCAAGACGTGTATTGAAAGGACGGAGATATACAATTAAATTGGCGAAGTTGTAATTTGGCCCATAGTTAGTTCCGCTGGGATGATTTTTGCAACATAGAAACAATTTTTTAACTCTCACACAATTTAAACGCCCGTATTTTTCAATGTTTTAAGAAATAATGTTCAAGGTGGTAGGGTATTATAAAATAAAAATATTTCGAACACGCAGTTGAACCGTTGACGTGAGTTGAATTAATTTCCAAAATTAAGTTTATGTGTTAGGGTTTCAACCAACTATTTGGAAAATCGGTCTACTCAAGAAGGTGCTGAATGGCTGCCTATGTACGAAATTATTAGTAGAACTTGTTCGTACCTTTGCCTACAGTCCCGGCTAAAGCGCTGCTTCGTTCCGCTCGCAGTAGAGTTTGAACCTCGACCTTGAGCTCTCGGAGTATGGACTGCTTCGCTTTGCTCCCCCGGCCGAAAAAGCTGCCTCCACGTGGATTTGAACCGGGTTATGCAAAATAAAAATCGTGGTATTTTGATCGATTTTCGAGGAAGTCAGACGAGCTATAAGGTCGTGTAAAAAAACAAAATTTGCAGCATAGTCTTGTATATTTATTTGTTAGGGCAAAACCCTAAAAAAGTTTCATTCTAGTCAAACAAAAATCAAAAAATGTTACTTCCTGGCAAAACACGTTAGTAATGTTTGGTAAAATATTATTTCTGAAAATAAAACCTTATAATGATAGTAAATACAAATACAAAAATTGTGAATGTTTAGAGCGGCCATCTTGAAATGGGACCAGGTAAGATTATATTTTTTTCAGTTTTAGAAGACCTTTAAAAGTATACAGGGTGGCCAGCTTCGACTGTCCGAATCTATACGGGGTCAAAAAAAAACAAATTATAATATAACATGTGTCCTAACTCGATCTATTTTCTGTCTGCATGTGATTGCCTTAATATCTCAGAAACGGTTTAAGATAATATAATCATGCAACTAGGTATGAATATTGATATAAATAGGGCACGTTTGACTTCAAAGCTTGTTTTCCTACAACATTCCCTTTAACCCTTAGTTAGGCGCACCCCTAGGACTAACCTTAGTAGGCGCCAGCGGCAAAATCCCCGCACTTTCATTTTCCAGAGTTTCTGTCGCTATTTTGCAGCATTTAAAATTTGTTAGTGTTCAATTTTGATTGTAAAAACTTGGCCGTTGGGCCTCACATCGTAAGATGCCCCCTGGTAACCACCCCCCCCCCCCCACGTGGATTTGAACCGGGTACATTTATGGTATTTTACGTTTTGATCGATTTTGGGAAAACGAAGCGAGCTATAAGGTCGTGTAAAAAAACAAAATGTGCAGAATAATATCCTAAATTTATTTTGTTATATTATAATACTCTAAAACAGTTTCATTGTGGTAAGAAAAATATCAAAAAAAAGTTACTTCCGGTCAAAAAAAACGTGCTTGACACTCCAAAACGTGTTCTGAAGACCATGATCAGTGCTCATTTGCCACTCCTGACCTTAGGTCTCACCATAAGGGTGACTGCAATAGCTCATTTTTCCTATGGAAATTTGCTAATAAAAAGTACAAAATGAAAAAGCTAATGAATGTTATATGTAGAGAATGTACCATTTAGAAAATGAAAAAATCGCAACTGAACAATGTTGGCAACACAGAGCAAAGTTGTGTTAAGTCGTACTGACCTAAACAATAACAAGAAATTACGAAAAACTTACACTTAATTTTGGGACGCTAGTGGGGAAAACCTCAAAGTTCTTACAGCACAAAAGCGCGCTAGCGGCAAGAGACCCACACTGATGGGACCGTTCACTTCCGCAGCTTATCACAGACTGATGATTCGTTAAAATTAAACAAGGGTGGCACATACCTGCTCGAAAAATGTCAGAAGAAAGATACCTGGAACATTGTTTGTCAACATTGAACAGTCACAGCTTTATTTCAGTTTTTCTGAGAATGCGGGTAAATCCCCGCCTAGCGCCTAACTAAGGGTTAAAAATAGCGGAAGTTGAAAATTTTAAATGCTAAATACAGTATCTAAAATAAACGGTATCAGTTAACTGACACAAACTTTCTCCCAACTTACTGTAATCAAAATAATATTGTTTTTAATCATTTTATTTTTTACTACTTTTTAGAACAAAACAAAAAAATAATATTCTACCTACGTCAATCGTATAAAAAAATTATTGTCCCAGGCGGGATTTGATCGCGCGACCTTTTAATTACTGGCCGTGCTCGCTACCGTGGTGCTACCCTGTGCGGCCGCTGCCGCGATGCTAGATTGACAACACAAACTTGTTTATTTTTAAACATTTCCTCATAATTATAAAACGCTGAAGTTTTGATAAAAGCGGGTGGTGTCATTTTTTTGACATTTTAAGCACTATAAATACTGAAAATTTGATCAAAATCGTTAGAGCCGTTTTTGAGAAAATTTGCATTTTTGTCGTTTTTATGGGTTTTTATGGGTAAATTACCCTTGAATATTAAAATTACAAAAAATGAAAAAAACTCCTGGAGATATTAGGGTTTAGTACCTACATACCAAATTTCATGAAAATCGGACCAATAGTGTCCTCGCAGGTCGTGTATAGCCTACATACAGACAGACTGACAGACAGACACCACTCTAAAAACCCTTTTTTGGGTTCAGGGAGCACCAAAACAAAAAATTCCACTAAAAATATTTTTGGGTTCAGGGAGCACCAACACAGATAATTGCACTAAACTATTTTTTGGGGTTCTGGGAGCACCAAAACAGATAATTCAACTGAAAATTCTAATTCGAACATTTTTACGAAAACAATACTTTCTCCATATACTACGAATAGGGTGGAGAAAGTAAAACTATAAAATGTATTTTTTTAAATTGTAAAGCCGCCAAATTTTAGACTATTTTTTAAAGTAAATCCAACGATATATCGTTTTTAATAATTGAGTAATAAGTAACGGAGAAATCTCAAATTAGTGGTCGAATGTAGGTCTATCAGCGTGCTAGAAATGGTCATATCAATGAAATGGTAACAAAATGCCCTAAATTTGCGTTTTTTCCGTTATTTATGACTCAGTTATTGACAACGGAATGTCGTTGGATTTGTCTTAAAATAGTCTAAAAATGTAGACTCTGCATTTCTTTTATTTATAGATATTTAACGTTTAAAAGTTTCAACTGCCGCCATTTTGAAACTGATCGTTGCAGGAAAACAAATTATTTATGTAAAATGTACCCTATTTAGATCAATATTCATACCAAGTTTCATGATTATATCGTAAGCAGTTCCTGAGATATTAAGGTATTTGTAAAAACCACGTACAGACGGACAGACAGAAAACAGAACGAGATAAGACACATGTTATATTGTATTATTCGCTTGGTTTTAGCGGACAAATAACCCCGTAAAGTTTCGGAAGTTTGAAGCTGGACACCCTTTATATCACTTGACCCATGTTTATATTGTTTTTTCTTCCACAACCACTCACACACTTAATATATTTTTGGAGTACTGGGATTCGGAAAACAAAATTTCCCTTGGATTGTTTGTGTAGGAAATTTTCAGTTGAAACCAAGTGGTTAAACCGAATCGTCTGCTAGTTACGTACTGCACTGAAAGTCTGCTGTTATACGGTGGATTGGTAATGTAAATTCATCAAACGATCCAAAAAATTTTGTATCGATAACTCACTTCATTGTAGCTTTATATTTTGCTTTAAAAAAACACAAAATGGCGGACAGACCGAAGAGAATCGTTTCAGGACATGTGTTCATGTACTTTTTGGTTATTAGCGAATTTCCATAGGAAAAATGAGCTATTGCAGTGGACCTTATAGTAAGACCCAAGGTCATTGTAGCAAATGAGCACCGATCATGGTCCCCAGAACACGTTAAAAATCACATTGTTTATGTATATATGTTCGCACTCTAGCGGCCGCATTTAAGTCCGATTTGGTCCAAATTTGGTACACATGTTGGTTGTCCATGTCCCTCGGACGAGTTCGTTAGCCAAAAAAAAAATACAACAATCGGAATTACGTTTTTTGAGCGGAAGTAAATATTTTTTGAGATTTTTACTACGAGAATGAGTGTTTTAAAGTTTTTCCTACAAATATAAATGTAGGATGCTATTCTGCACATTTTGTTTTTTACGCGACCTTATAGCTCGCTTGGTTCCCCCAAAATCGATCAAAACGTAAAACACCATCAAAGTACCCGGTTCAATGCCACGTGGTCGATTTTACCGTTGTGTATTCAATATACTTCCAATACGGGGGTTGGCGTGCGAAGCACGCAATGGTTTGTGTATTCAAGATACTCCCAATATTTGGAATGGCGTGCGAAGCACGCAATGCTTTGTGTATTGAAGATACTCCCAACATGCGGAATATCGTGCGAAGCACGCAATACTTTGTATATTGAAGATACTTCCAATACGAGGGTTGGCGTGCGAAGCACGCAATGCTTTGTGTATTGAAGATACTCCCAATATTCGGAATGGCGTGCGAACCATTTTGCTATTCAGCACCGTCGTGAATAGACCTATTTCCCAATTGTTGGTTGAAACCCTAAAACATAGGCCTATAAACTTAATTTTGGTAATTTGCTCAACTC
>JAGFPH010003162.1:150009-161616 GCA_018207615.1 Philaenus spumarius | reverse complement strand
AAGAAAATGATACCAAATACGACATGATTACGATAATATATATGTATCCTAGCTGAATGCCCGTGCTTCGCTACTGTTGTTAGTAATAATATGCAGTTAGTTGTCAAAATCTACACCAACTCCATCTAAAACCAACCGTTGTTGTTTCATCCATATCATTAAATTAAATTAAATTTCTGACTAACAATTTTTCATCAAAAGTGAAATTCAACTAACCGTTTACTCGCCATGGGTAGGAAAGTTGTGGTAAATTTATCTCGCATTACCTTAAAATCCCATTTTTGGACGCCATCTTGAAATTGGTAATAGTTATCGTGGATTTCGGATTTGTTCTAAAAAGTAGACAACAATACGAACATTTAAAGTATATGGTTGATTGGTGTCCGACAGCTGGAAGTATACACACTACTCGGACAGACACGACATTACATTAGGGAAATATGTTTTTCACTGTGACATGTTTGCCGTTTCCGTGTCTGACGAAGTAACGGTGGGAGATAGAGGAAAACAGTAAATTAGAAAGTTGTAGACAATTAAATTTCTGACTGACGATTTTCCGTCTAAACTTGAATCGGACAAACCGTTTAGCCTGTATGAAAGAGATATAGTGAATAAGCTGCTTTGTGTAATTTTCTGTTTTTGGACGCCATCTTGAAACCGGTAATAGATACATCCGTTTTCGTATTTTCCCTGAAAAATAGACGCCAATACAAACATTTCAAGTATATGGTTGATGGGGGTACGACATCGGGAAGGATGCCTACTATTCTTGGCACGGTTTTATCGTTTTTCTTTTATATAATAAGATAAAAACGACACAAGAAGTAATATTATTTTGGTTCATTTAGTCGATTATTTTTTGTTTGATTTATTTCTTAACATGTTTCCTCCAATTATTCTTGTACGAGTTATTAAATTATATTGAATAAGGTAAATACTTATTAATTGTTAATAGACGTGTTTTTACATTGCTGGAGTAGTTAATTTAACTATAAAAGTCCCCAAAATCCACTTTTTTGGTCCTAACAATATGTTGTGTGGACTCATTTTTCTCAGAATTTAACGAAGATTTCAAAAATAATCATATAATTAGGATAAAGATTCAACTTAAATATTGTGTAGCGTCTCCAGTACTTGTGTACCTGCCTGATACCTGACCGTCCGGGTCGAGGGTGTGGGGGGCGCTCGTGAGTGCGCGTGCCAACGCAAAGGGTCTCCTAATCATTCAGGCGCCACGGCAAGGTGAACGGAGTATAACTTGTATAAAACAGATCAACTATTGGTGGTCTCAGTTACGACGCTAAGTTGGGTGTATAAGAAATTGTATAAGTTTTTTGTAATTGGATCCCTTATTTGTTGGTTTTGAAATGTTGATCCGATGCTTGAACACGAAAGAGCCACAATAAATGTTGATCGAAAATGATCAACCTACCCTGGTTAAAAATAACAGCAAAACCAACAAATGATTACGTGAGAAATCTATATATATACATATATATATATATATGAATTTTAATGACAGCCCAAAACGTGTTCTGGGGACCATGATCGGTGCTCATTTGCTACTCCCGACCTTGGGTCTCACCATAAGGGCCACTGCAATAGCTCATTTTTCCTATGGAAATTCACTAATAAAGTACCTTTCATCACTTTTGGACCATTTTATTATATTTTGCCTAAAATATATTTCATTTATTTTAAAGTCGTCAAAACATTAAGATAAGCGTAAAACCCCCATAACAACAACACAAAAAAATTGAATTTATATGTTTTAGCGTTTCAACCAACAATTTGGGAAATTGCCCAACTCACGAAGGCGCTGAATAGCTGCCTTAGTGTAAACCTCGAAATAAATTACTAGAATTTGTTTTCACCTAAGCCTCCAGCTTCACTCGTACACAAAAAAAATTGGAAAACGGTTGACCCTAAAGGCCATCCCTGTAACTTCCCGCTAAGTTTAATTACAAAGCAGTTGAAATTTTTTATTATATTAAAATATTACTTATAATTTATATTTTTATAATAATATATAAAAAGTTTTCAATTTTAATTGTAGAAACCGATCGGTAATGTTCGGGATTATATAATGCAATTTATACTATATTACAAGGGTACTATAACATTTAAAGCTCCTAATTTATTCAAAGTCCGATTCGGATTTACTCGGGAACGATCGGTAATGTTCGGGTTGTTATAATGCAATTTATACTATATCCCAACGACACTATAACACCTTGTATCTGATACAAGGTTGATGACGGATGTTAAACATATATACTTCACAAGATAGTTCCTTCTTAACAGAGTCGACGTAGCCTAACCGCTAACGTTGTGAACTCGGGTCATGGTGATACCCGGTTCGACTCTCGGAGACACCCAAACTTTTTTCAAAGCAAATAATTAAATTTAATTTAATATTAATTATTACAAAACAAGATGGCTGCCAAAAAAAAAGATGGCGGCCCAAAATTCCCCAAAATCAAAAATCAAAAATTCCCAAAATCTTCAAAAATTCCCGAAAATCAAAAATCTTCAAAAATCCAAAATCCAAAAAATGTTAGGTTAGGTTAGGACCCCCAAAAAAAATCCAAAAACTCCAAACAAAGGGAAAGAATCGGCAACAAAAATTTTTCTGATGAAAAATTTCGGAGAAATTGAGAAAAAACACTTTTTTTTTATTTTCTTTCGTTCACGATATCTCACGAACGAATTAACCGATTTTGACCGGACTGGTAGCGATCGACGTCGCTTTTCAAGGTTAAAAGCTGATTAGATTTTGGAATTGATCGGTAAAGCCGTTTAAAAGTTATTCCAAAAAAACCTGATTTGAAAATTTTTTATTTCTTAGTTTTTTCGAAATTTCTCAGAACCTACCGGTCCGAATTGGTTGAAATTTTCAGGAAATCTAAGTTTGATGGAACTCTTTAGAACGCCGTTTGGTAGGATCCAATCGGTTAAGCCGTTCAAAAGTTATAAGCGGGTCACATACTTACATACACACACACACACACACACACACGCACACACACACACACACACACACACACACACACACATACATACAGACAGGGTGACACCCTCTCGGGAGTGGTCGGGGAAGATTCCAAGGACCTCAAAACGTCGAGATCTGATGAATACTCGATTTTCGAAAAACGGGGTGAAACCAATAACTTCCCGATTTTAGAAAATTTTCAATTTTCTTAGCGGGAAGTTAAAAATCGTTTTCCGAGTTTGCACCTCGACCTAGCGGCCTCAGGATATGGACTGCTTCACTTCGATCGCAGTGTACACACTCGGCCGTCGCGTGGCCTCGACTCAGAAGATTGAGTGGATACCAGTGGATTGAACCGGGTACTTTTGTGGTATTTTGCGTTTTGGTCGATTTTGGGGGAACCAAGCGAACTATAAGATAGTGTAAAAAAACAGAATGTGCGGAATAATTTATTTTTATTAGATAAAACCCAAAACAAGATTCATTTTACTACAAAAAATCTTAAAAAAATAGAAACTTCCGGTCAAAAACGTGCTTCCGGTTGTTGGATTTTTTTGCTAAGAAACTCGTTTGAGCGACGTAGACAACTGACGTGTATACCAAATGTTGACCGAATCGGACTTAAAATGCAGCCAGTAGAGTGCGAACACATATGTACATATATATAAAAATTTTAATGACACCCCAAATCTGTTCTGTGGACCATGATCGGTGCTCGTTTACTACTCCCGACCTAAGGTCTCACCATAAAGGTCACTGCATTAGCTCATCTTTCCTACCGAAATTCGCTAAAAATAGATTAGACCTTTATGTAGGAACCTTAATACCCAACAGTCGGTATTGTTATTGCTTTCAAAATTGTCGGTGTTGAACAAAAGTTTGCTTTCAAATTTCAAACCTCACATCAAATCTGATGTATTTGTATCTTTTGTACTTTTAAAGGTAACAATGTTATCTCTTTCGCATTACATCTAACTTGGCCGTGGCAAACAGTAATTTGTTATGTTATGTATACAATTACATAAATATATATTATTGTACAATCCACTACAATGATGAAAAGATTACGTAAATAAAACTAAAAACTATAAAATACAAACACAATAAGAAACTGTATTCAAATAGCCCTTCTTAAAACTGTAATTACAATCACAAACCAAAATAAAGTTCTACCATAAAAATGTTTGCCTCTCAGAAACAACAAGTATTCTTTAAATCTCGGTTATCCGTTAACCCAATTAATAAATTAACCATAAAATGAAATATTTAAGAGATAAATGTAAATTTTCACACAGTAGATTAGAGAGTAAAACAATAAGTTTAACAACAATTTGGGTTTATAACAAATAATGTATTAATAAATCGTTTTTAGTTACCTTTCAAATTTTTAATAATATTCTACTATAGATCAGATTCACCGTATTATCAACATAATCGAAAAAGCTCTTGAAGAGAAAAAAATATGTTCAGCTGTTTTTCTTGATGTTGCCCAGGCCTTTGATAAGGTTTGGCACGAGGGCCTTGAATATAAACTACACAGGGACCTACCAACTCAGTACTTTGAGTTATTACAATCGTATATTAAAGGAAGGTACTTTCGAGTTCGTCATGGCTGTGACTACTCAGAATTAAAGAGGATAACAGCAGGTGTACCGCAGGGTAGTGTCCTTGGACCTGTGCTCTATTTGTTGTATACGCGTGATATTCCAGATGTTGTTGATTCAATTGTTGCCACATTTGCTGATGACACTGCTATCCTTGCGGTTGATGCTTGTATTGAGAAGGCCACGAGTAGACTACAGGGTGCAATGGATAAGATAAGTACCTGGACAAAGTGCTGGCGAATTAAACTAAATGAGGCAAAATCAACGCACATAAACTTTACGAATAGGAAGATTACTACCCATCCATTTTTTATCAATGCTCAAGCTGTTCCTTACTCCAACAATGCCAAATACTTGGGGATGACCTTAGATACTAAGCTCAAATGGAAAGTCCATGTAAAGAAAAAGGTTGAAGAGCTTAGAATAAAATATAGAAAACTTTACTGGCTGCTTGGACGTAACTCTGGGCTTACAGTGCAGAATAAAATCTTAATATACAATCAAATATCGAAACCAGTATGGACATATGGCATACAACTATGGGGCTGCACAAAGCAGTCTGATATCAAAATAATTCAAAAATTCCAGAACAAGGTATTACGGGGAATAGTCAATGCCCCATGGTATATTAGAAATGGTGATTTACATCGCGACTTGAACATCAGACTTGTTGAGGAGGAAATCAAGAAATGTGAAATAAGTCACAATTTGCGCCTTCTCACTCATGAGAATTTAGAAATGAGAGCAGTGCTTGAAGTGGCCGATAATGTTCGCCGCCTCAAGAGGATTAAGCCTCACGAACTGCTTCAGTAATAATAAGGAAGTTATTATTATAATGATTATCCTCTAATGTGATTTAGTATTTAAGAATGAATCATTGGTCGATTTTGTTTATAAATTGGTTATGAATAAATAAAATTAAAAAAAAAAAAAAATAATAAATAATATGTAATACTATATACAAACAACTCAGAAATTAATAAAAGAACATAATTATTATAAACAAAGTACAATGAAATGCATTCCATTAAAACAAATATTAAAACTATCAAATATTGCATATTTAAAAAAACTCGGAATGTTTTGGGACGAATGCTTATCTTATACTTGTCCACTTGAGTTTTTTGTGTCATGCAATGTTCTGCCATTTCGAAATATTATCTACCCCTGTGTCTGGAATTCTTAATAGCTGCCATTCTGAACATATTTTCTTCCACGTTCCTTCACTTTACCTGGCTGTGTGGCATATGCAATTCCAATTTAAACGTTTTACTATAAAAGCAAAAGTTTTCAATTGCGTTTATCTCTCATTTTAAATTTAAAAATAAATACGCAATAATTATAAAAACTTTTTCAATAAGTACCTATTTAAAAGATGTAGTAGAAAAATATTATAAAGTATCAACATTTTAACTTTACCTAATTCTGAGAACTAATTATTAAAATTATTTCAACAGTCGCTCAAAAATACAACATTTGGTTTATAATTTCAACGTTTCGAATTCAGAGAGGCGAATTTACATAAGACAAAATAGTGTTTCAACATTAGAAAACAATTATTACGTTTCAGATTTCTTGTATAGAGGTGGATTAAAAGGCAAGAAGTTAACTTTTTCATTATAACAGCTAATAATGTGTGTACCTAAGGGTGAATCCACACTGCATCGAACAAAACAGCCCGAGTCGGTTTGAAACTGACTCAGGCTGTTTGACGCAAACCAAGGGGACGGAATTAGCACGGTAGTAGAGGAAACACGTTCACACTGGCACGGTCAAACGTTTTGTTTGCCTCAATCGCAATCAGTCACGCCTGATGTTGTTTGAAGAACCCCGGTTTGAATCAAACATTTTACTATTAAAGAGATGTAAACATCTTTCTTCTTCTATTCTAGCCTGTATTTTATATAAATAATAATTATTTATTATTTGTTTTACAAGGTAAAACTAAAGTTTAAAGTTAAATTTTAATCTTTCAATTACCGTTTATTATTAGTTTGTTTTTTATACAAATATTTACTGTTTTCATACGTTTAATGTTATTATAATAAATGTGTATAATTAATAATGACATCAAAGCTAAGATGGTAAACGCAGTTAAATGTCTATTCATTGCAAATACATTCAATAAACATAAAATTTTTTTTTATCAGTCTAGGCCTAACCTAAAATTTACTTTACCTGTCTTAACGGCAACATAGGCCTACAACATACATTAGTTTTAGGTCAGGCCTAGACTTAAAATTACTTTTTAGGTCGTAATGTTAGAAAGCCGTAGTAAATTTTACGATTGCATTTAAATCATTTACAAAATATGTTGGTAATTAAAAATGTAATAGTAGGCTACTTGATAAATTACGTGTTTTACTAATAGTCGAAACGGCCGTCAAATAGAATATTGTAAGGCAGTAGGTAACAACATTTATTTATTAAATCAATATTCGGAATATAACTATAAAACTTATCTTCATAATGTCGCAGTTCAAATAAGAATGATTTAATAGTATAATAGTATCATTATAACTTCTTATTTTGTTGTACGGATGCACCCAAAACTCGTCATCGGTCATAACGGTAATATATACTATTTGATATCACACACTTTTAACATGTTAAAAAAGGGAGAGACATATCTACAAGTAAATGCCTGGGAATTTTGAGTGAACTGTTTGTTTCAATGTGGGTTGGGAATGTTTCAATCAAACTGAAACATTTTGTTTCGGTTTGCTTCAATCAAATTGTTTGGCGCAGTGTGGTTTCAGCCTAATTGTTTAGACAAATTTGTGTTCCGTAATTTTAAGCTTTTATACAAAACTATGTTATATAGGTTATAACTTTATAGCAATAAAATATATGTTTCTTTTTATATAACAAATTCTTAAAATAGTAAGCAAAAATCTGAGTTGTCATTAAAATGTATAGTGTTTGGCAGCCAGTTATAACTCAAGAACTACTGCAGATATTTAAAACAATCACATTGGACTGAGAGACGGTGAGACAGAGATGGTGACAGATAGAGACAGACTGAGACAAAAGGAGACAGAGAGAGACAGACGGATAGAGAACGAGAGAGATACATTCTAGACAGATTTCGTCGAAACAGGATGTAAAAATTGTCGAGATAACATACATTTGAAAAAATAGATGAAAATCGTACGATACATAAACGAAAATAAAGAAACGTGTTTCAATATGTAGAAATAATTTGTTTTTCAAAAACACCTTCTTACAAAATAAATGTGTCATCAACTACTATAAAAGCGAGTGTACGAACGTACGTACTTGGAGTAACATTTAATATAACAGCTGATTTCACACATAATCTGTAAACCCAGTGTATATTATAGTTTGAGGTTATGTTTACAAATTCAATCGTGACAATTTCTTGTGAAGTTGATTTTTTTAAATATGAGTTATAGAACTAATGTATGTTATAATTATACGTTATAATATTTGCTTTGAGGTTATAACCTGTATATAAATACAACCTTTTATCATTAAAAAATTCGTTTATACAAATTTAAAGAAGAAACACATATTCGTTTAACTTAATACTATAACAGCGCTTTTCACCCATCATCTGTAATACGCAAACAAAACCTAGCGTAGATTATACTTTGGGGTTATGTTTACAACTTCAATCAATAATACAGCCTATACTATTAATAACTTATAAATCATTTGATCTATCAATATGAAATAAAAGGCAATTAGAAGATAATATTTTTATCTTTCTTTAAATATAAAAAAATAAATATAATAATATACATAAACACAAAATCTTAACAAATATTCCTGCAGTTTTATAGTCCTTATAACTGTACACATTTACCGAGTTAAAAATCCTCGTCTGCAAAGTTAGGTAGGCCTAAATAAAGTGTGATGTTTAAATAGTATTTTGTATGAATAATGTATTTCTTATGTGTATCTATTTAATCCGCCTGTGATTTTTCACGGGGATTTACTAGTAATATTTAAAAAAAACGATTTTACACATGCACTTTACATTACTCCGTTATTGGTTCTCTAACTAGCGTTTCTTTATTCAAAGGACGAAATCAAAACCATTAGTCTTCGTCGTACAATAAAATACTCCTTTGTAGTAGAACACTCTGCTCGTCAAAGGGAACAAAATGTATAAACAAATTATTAGAAGCTATCGTCGCGTCGTTACAGTCAGACGAACGGACCTTGTCAATACTCGTATTGCGTGCAGACTCTAAGGCGCCTGGTTTATTTTCTTTTCTTGTTCATTGAATTGCCTTCCGTTTCATATTTTGTCATTTATTTTGCATAAGAACGAGTCGTATCGACTCTAGTTTCAGAATATTAAGATAGCGGAGTGCGTTTTATTTCGAACGATTTATGTTTTTTCTTTTCTTTCAAAGGCAAAGTGATTTTTGATTACTTTATTTTACGCGAGAAAAGCACGTACGAAAGTTCTTTTGAAATAAAACTTGAAAGCAGTGCGTTAGTGATCGTGTGCTAACTGGTTCGACAGATGAATGATTGTTCGAAAACATAACTTTGTGTGACGTGTAATATTAGTTTTAAAACGTTTCGCAGAGGGATGAATAGTAACTATTCAATGATTCTTGAACGTTCAGATTTCGCTGTTAACAAATCTGCATTAAACATCAAATCTGTTACATCAATAAATTATAGTTATTTTTATCTGTTTAAAAAAAATATTATCATGCTTAAGATCGTGTCGTTATCAAACGTAATTATTGTAAGATTGAGCGATCATCGTCTTAAGGCAATCGTGCGTCCGTCATATATAGTCCTAACCAATCGGTAGGCTCGCACAAGTTGTAATGTGCCGTCTCAGTGAGGTGTTAAATACATTTAGTTGTAAAATGGCCGCCAATGTGTTACTAATGCCAAGCGAAAATGTGTTATAAGGGAATTCAGCACTGGAACTAGAGAAAATTTTTAATAATATCAACTTAATTTTCGTTTTAAACTCTAGCCTTATATTCTTTAGATAAAATAGATAATTTTTATATTTTTTTACGTGTCTCATAATCTATATATATAAAAGCGAAATAGCATTCACTCACTGACTCACTCATCACGATTTCTCAAAAATTACTGAACGGATTGAAATGAAATTTGGTATGTAGCTTCCTCGAAAGCCATAGGCGCTCGCTAAGAAAGGATTTAAAAAATTCGAAATTTTACGGGGGTTTCGGGGGATCAAAGTTATTAAAAAACGATTTCTTCAAAACTACCGAACGATTGGAATGAAATTTGGTATGTAGCTTCCTCTAGGGCCATAGGTGCTCACTAAGAAAGGGTATGAAACATTTCGAAATTTTAGGAGGGGTTTGGGGGGATCAAATTTACTAAAATCATAATTTCAGATCTTTTATTATTATGACAATAGTGCTTTTATTATTTAAGATCTATATATATAAAAGCCAAATACCACTCACTGACTGAACATTTAAAAAGAATACAATTACGTTAAAAAGACTGAAAATACCAACCACTACGGGCAACGCCGTACGGGTCAGCTAGTTTATATAGAGATATTATTTATCTTTTGAGGTACATATTTTGAATTTGATATATCACACACGGTTGATATCAGATTTTGATTATCTTTGTGCCACAAAAAATAATGGTTTTGTTTCATCCAATAGTATTGCACTCTAAGTCCGACTTGATTTTTACTTTTGATGTTTTCTCCCATTCTATTCTAGAAGTAATCGTACTTATTATAACTCCTCTTAAAAACTCACTCAAAAGTTTCAACTATCAATAACTATCCTGTCAGCTTCTTTGCATACACTTTCCTCGTACAATTAAACTTCAAACGAGTTTGTTTTCTATCGTAATTTCTTGTCGGAATTTAAAGCCGGGTACTCATCAAACGAACAAAATAGAACACCTCTGTACATTATTAGCAGCTCAGTAGAAGCTGTGTGTACGATCTAGGGTGAGACGGTCAAACAAAGTGGCACCTTACGACCTTCCCAACTTCAGTGCGACTTAATCGTAAGGTAAAACGAGGCAGTGATCACCTTCTATTCGTGCAGTAGTCCTTAATTGTAATTATTGTAGCCCTTACTTTTAATGAGGACACGGTATTCTAATGTTGACGAATAATATATGCAGGATAAGATAAAAGTATAGGGACGCTTTGGTGGCTACCAAAAAAGTGGATACATAAACAAATTGAGGTTGTTTACAAAGGTAATTATAGTAACTTTTTTCCATACTGAATTTTTTTTCGTATCTAAAATACATATGGGGTGAAGGTTGAAAACATTTTAAATTGCAATCCCTATCGAATAGAAAGATCTTGAAATCACGAAGCCCCGTATAACTGCTAGACATTTATATTCTAGACCGAAAACTATATAATAACATATGTCAATATTGATGTCATTTGAGAACACCTTATAAATATAAAAGTACGTGTCCTAAATTGTTTACAGATATTACATCACTGCCACTGCAATCTGTTATGAAAGTAACATAACACATCACGGCCATGTGTCTATATAATCGTAAACTGTACAGACTTCTCACACAGGCGATAAATCTACGGTTTTGATTAGCTATTGCAATTATACGTGTGGGGAGTTAGTCGCAAATATCAAATGACAATTACAATTATAAATCAAGAGTCATTTTTAGTGAAAGTGAAATGCGATCTAAAATTTAAACACTGATTACACCTTCGATCTCTATTTACTTGAAAATCCATGTACTTGGTTATCATCGCCAAATAATTTTGAAACCTATACTCGCATTACTGATTTAATGTTTATTTACTTGAAAATTCATATTTGTTTAGCATCGCCTGTTATTTTAAAATCTAAACTCAGCATACACATTTGATCTCTATTCTCGGAAATCCGTAGTTTGTTATCATAGCGTGATTCGTTTAAAATATAAACTCTAATTATACATTTCAACTCTATTTAATTTAAAATCCATAATATTTGCTTGTCATTTCATGATAATTTAAAAATCTAAACTCTGATTACATATTTGATCTCT
>JAGFPH010003162.1:132405-146351 GCA_018207615.1 Philaenus spumarius | reverse complement strand
TGGCTTTTCAAATTTGACTTT
This sequence comes from Philaenus spumarius, assembly GCA_018207615.1. Lineage (NCBI taxonomy): Eukaryota > Metazoa > Arthropoda > Insecta > Hemiptera > Aphrophoridae > Philaenus > Philaenus spumarius. Next base: position 146,330 of record JAGFPH010003162.1, on the reverse strand, counting down.
CCCATGTGATAAATTTGAACGTTTTATGACTTGCACCTACTCGCTGTATCTCCAAAAATGTAACCAAGACTCTGCGGTACCTCCCTTTAAAAGCGCGTTTCTCTTTCTGGAATATATTTGCTGGGTAGATTTTAACGAGGTCGGTTGTCAAATCGATGGTTGACAGGTTGACGGGCAGTTACACATTGTTTTTCAGCATTCCATGCTTTTAAAGGCAAAACGGAGTTTTATATAATCATAGTTATAACGCATTACTCGCTTACATTCGTCGGCTATATTAAAACTAATATTTTACTACGAAATTCTTGTATTAACAAATATATACATATGTTTTATAGATTATCTTGTGAGTTATAGTTTGATAGATTTTTAAAAGTACATTCTTGATTTTAAAATTTTCCTGAAAATATTGCTAAACAATACACCCCCTCCCCACTATTTTTCAACCCTTTACGTGTGTTTTGACGTTCGTCATACGACTATCTCTTATATAAAATGCAATGTCCTGACTGATGATCAACGCAGAGCCGATTCTATTAAAGCTAGAGACTTGAAATTTGGAAGGTACATCCGTCCAATAATGTAGAGGCGTACTAAGAAAGAATTTTGCAAAATTTTGAATTTAAAGGGTAGAAAATGCGAAAATTCATCCCTCCCATAACCATCCATATAACAGATGAAACAGCTGATTCGTATTTATTAATGTGTTATTCTGGTTACTATGGTGATAATTCTAAACTCTTTCAAAAAAAGTGTTTTGATTTTATAATAATAGGCCTAACCTAAAATTGTGTTAAACCTTTGGTCCAAATAAGCTGTTTTATTTATAATGTGTAACAATAATATAATGTTAAATTGTAATATTAGATGTTTGAATTATTATATTTCATAGGTTTTAAAGGCCTAACCTAAAATTGTATTAAACTTTTGATTCAAATCAGTTGTTTTATTAATTATGTGTAACAATCATTAGGCCTATGTTGAATTACACGGGATACGAATTACAGGATGTTGAATTACACGGGATACTAATTACAGGCTTTCAAAGTTTCAAATTAAGCAATAGCGAAGCATTGCCGGGTCCACTAGTTACATATAAAAGCCAAATCCACTGACTCACTGATCACGATTTCTCAAAAACTACTGAACGGATTGGAACGAAATTTGGTATGTAGCTTCGTCTAGGGCCATAGGTGCTCACTAAGAAAGGTTTTCAAAAAATTCAAAATTTTAGTGGTGGGTCAAAGTTACTAAATCACGATTTCTCTAAAACTACTAAAGGTATTGGAATGAAATTTCGTATGTAGCTTCCTGTAAGGCCATAGGTGCTCACTAAGAAAGTTTTTCAAAAAATTCGAAATTGTAAGGGGGTTTGGGGGGTCGAAGTTACTAAATCACGATTTCTCTAAAACTGCTGAACGGATTGGAATGAACTTTGGTATGTAGCTTCCTCTAGGGCCATAGGGGCTTACTAAGAAAGGTTTTAAAAAATTCGAAATTTTAGGGGGGTTTGGGGGGATTTAAAGTTACTAAATCACGATTTCTCCAAAACCACTGAACGGATTGGAATGCAATTTGGTATGTGGCTTCCTCTAGGGCCGTAGGTGCTGATAAGAAAGGGTTTTAAAAAATTCGAAATTTTAGAGGGGGTTTGGGGGGGGTTAAAGTTACTAAATCACGATTTCTCCAAAACCACTGAACGGCTTGGAATGAAATTTAAAATGTAGTTTCATCTAGGGCCCTAGGTGCTCGCTAAGAAATGGTTTATAAAAATTTTAGGGGAGGTTTGGGGTAGTCAAAGTTACCAAAAATCCCCATAAGAAATAAATAGTGTAATATATTAGTTGATATAATATATTTTTTGTTAGTATACATTTAACTTTGATTTGTCTATCCGTGCAAAGCCGGATCGGGCCAGCTAGTATAACATAAATTAACGAGAACAAGTAAGAAGTAATTCAGGGTTTCTACAGAATGTTATTTTTAAACTTCTTTGACCAACAAATGGCATATTTTGAAATTATTTTTCAACAACATTTGCATTATATTTTAGTAGCATACATTTTAATGCAAACATGTCTGCCTACTCCTCTACAGCTGTGGGCCTACTCTTGACAACACCAACCACGGAAGACAGATAAATCAGGTGTATTACTACAAATAGATTTAATTCAAAATAACCATTGTTTCCTGAGGCGTAAGTTAATTTTTTATCTCCAGTTTTTAATATTGATATTATGAACAACATCATTAGAATATAGTGCTAAAAATATTTAGAGAAAACAGTTACAGTTCACTTTTCTTTGAATAAATTACCTGAGTCCATTTATCTGAACTTGCACTTCATTTTCTATAATCAACAACATCACTCACCTTAAAATTTAAGTTGAATATAAATCATACAAAAGTATTTTATTTCAAAATCTCAAATTTTAGAATCACCCAATTTGGTAACTTAAAAATAAGCTTCAAAAAATATTTTTAAACAGAAATTAAGTGGGATTTTTAGTGCTGTCAGACAAAAGTAATTGTTTAGTGCTTCTTAAAAGCAGGGCATTGTTAGTACTTTTTAAAAGTATACTAATTTTTTAGTATTTTTGAGGCTTTTAACATACTGCTAATTTCAACAAAAATCTGGTTCCACTTCATATTTGTAAAAAAGGTAGACTTTTGAACGCCTTAAAAGAATTCAAAATTTATAAGGAGTTTAATAACAATCTATCTAAATTATTAAACGATCAGCTGGATTTTAAAAGTAATAGTTTGTATGACACAGCCCTAGGCTATTCTAAACCGGTTTTCTAACTACAGTACTATATTTCGTTTGACAGTTTACGACAGTGTACCATGGACCACACTACGACCTACACGATGAAAATTGTCCGGCACAATTAAGTTTTTTAAAAGTGTTGTAACTGTGGTGTTTTTGTGTGTTTTTTAAACGTGTTATGTGTTTTATTGTGTTTGTGTAAGTGTACTTGACAATGGGATTGCGGTCCCGAAACGCGTCGTAACATTCGAACGACCAAAAAAGTCACAAGACGGAACATTAAAAGGTAATATTTAATATTATTATTAATATATTATCCTATATAATATTATTCAAAGTGACTTGGAATCCAAGAATCATGCAACTAAAAAAAAAAAAAATATATATATATATAATTTTAAGCTCAGCAAACTTCGCATCTATGTGCAGAGTGTTTAAATAATGTTTAACATGTACTCGAATCTCAAATGGCAGAATTTTTACAATTCTGTATCTCCAGACTTACTATAGTGTGCTCCATATCTTACACAAACACAATGCACAGAGTATTCCGGTAATTCTTAAGACTTTCAAGTACAATTTAGATATAATGATATTCTATAACGACTATATGACGGCGCATTCTAGTAGAGAACCAAAAAACTGCGTACAAGGTTGCAACGTAAATTCCTTGTAATAATGTGCTATACAGATTATCCTTTTTAAGAATTATCAGGCCATTCTGTAAATAGGTAGAAAGTAATCGTAACACTGGATATTTTAAACCAATTACAAACAAAATCGTGCGACAAGCGTGTGAGATTTAGAATTTTGAAAAATGTTGATCCTTCAAAATGTTAGATATGCAACCCGCACAACAATTGGTTCGACTAAGAGATTGAGAATTTAAAAATTTCGCCCCTTCAAATTATTTTATGCAATTCGCAAAACAATCAGCTGAACCATCCCACAGATACAAGTTGTTCTTTTATCTGTGCCTATACTGACCACGGAAACGCTCCCTCCATTTTATTTACATACTCCGTGATCCCGACCATGATCCTGCCGAAGTATTGCGGGTCTAAAAGGCATGCCGTTTGAGAGATACGGGTACATTTTAAGCATTATTTGATCACTGTACCTATCCGGGTGAACGAAGTTTGCAAAACTTAAAATTTTACCTTATATACCTTAGGTTACTTAAGGCCTAAAAATCGGTGCGAAATTGTCTAGGTATATTACGTCGTGAATATGTTGCAAGTCAGAAGTCAGTGCATATTACGTCATGAAAAACAATACAAGGTCTTCAACTGTCGCAAGTCAGTGCAACATTTGTAGTCCCATAAAAGTCCGTGTTTTGACTTAAATTCCGGGAAGTCTACTAGCAGTTCTACCAAATTAATAAACTAAAACACGTTTTTATTGCATGTACAATAGTAGTACCAAACTAGCTGACCCGTGCGAAGCATTCGCATTCTAACTTACTAACAGTATTTTATTATTTTAAATCCATGTTAAAGAGAAATAATTTGGTTATTGTTATTATATATTTTTAAACAACTTACCAACTTGCAGAAGGTAAACAACAACAAATAGGTTTATCCACAATGCTGTAATAGGTTTATCCACAATGCTGTTTATAATCACGCTTACAATTAATTAAAAATAGCAATGTAGTGGCGTAACGGCAGCTCTCCAGCTGGGTATTGTTATCATCAGTGTTGCCAACGCCAGGAAAATATCCATACAACTTATTTGATCTTACATCACTGTTACTTTCGGTTTCTTTATTTCTTTTATTTTTGTATTTTTTCGTATAGTTGTATTTTGTATATTTTTCCGGTTTAGCGGTTAAGGAAAGCTTTAAAATGATGCCTCATTTATGTAATTTGATGATGTATTAAGGAAGTTATGGCATACCGACAAAAAAATGGCCTTGAGAAATAATATATGTGATTAAACCTCATGCAAGTAAAACTACTTAAACTAAATACAACCTTAATCAATTGATTTTGTATTTCTTATGTTTATATTTGTAAATAAACTTATTATTATTACGTTAATTATACCGCAATCAGTGGTTGTCGTGTGCATAAATAAACTGAACAGTAGTCTATTAATGAAAGTTGAGAAAACAATATTTAGGATGTTTACTTTAATACTGTATAGGCAGCTGGTGTTTGCAAACCCTCCTCACCGCCTAAGTGCTAGGTCTTGACAGGTAATACCAGTCTGCGATATCTTAATATCCTTAGAACAAGATGGATCGCCATCAAGGAGAACGTTAAGCTCTTCGGACTTTCGGATTCAACCCAGCTGAAATTGAGTTATTTTTGTAACTAAAATAATTGTTAGTAACTGCTTACCTCTAAAATAGTGTATTAAAAGCCCTATGAAAAAAAGGAACACAACGTCATACTATTCACCCAAATCTAGCGTCCTTATACGTAAAGAGAACATTATATTTACTTTTGTATGTTTACAACAACGAACACAAGTTGTATGTTTAGGATTCAACTCATAAATTACTGGCTTGATTTTGATGAAGCTTGTACTACTGTTGAAATAAGATACAGGATATTACCATTTTCCTAATTTTACTTTCTCACTATACTATAGTATAGAGAAAGTATAGTGATCGCAAAAAAATCGATGTTGAGATTTTTGTGGAAATATCCGTTTTGGGACCCCTTGAGTCCAAAAAAGTGGTTTTTACAAAACATCTGTATGCATGTCTGTATTTATGTCTGTATGTATGTATACAAAGCTAGAGCGAAAACTATTCAATCGATTTTAAACAAATTTGCACCAGACATGTCAAGTAGGCCTGTATAGATGCACGAAAAACGGTTTCGAATTGTTTTGAAAAACAACCCCTTTTTTGGCAAAAAACCCCCAAAAAATCAGTTATTATTTTTTTCTAAAAAAAACGGCTCTAACGATTTTGATAAAATTTTGCTTATTTGTAGCCCTTAATCTACCATTTGCAAAAAAACCGCTTCTTTCTAAAAATTCTCGTTTAGCTAATAATAATAATTGATTTTTTGAGTTTTTTGGCCATAAAGGGGGTTGTTTTTCAAAAATTTTTAAAGCCTTTTTTTGTGCATCTATAGAGGCCTAATTGACGTGTTTGGTGCAAATTTTTTTGAAATCGATGGAATAGTTTTCTCTCTAGATAATATAATAATATTTATTAGTTAATCTTCTACTTTAATAAATCACCTCTCCTACCCCACCTGCAATTATGAAGTCACAGTGAGTCTGTTTAATAATTTAAACATATCTGTGAGAAAGTATGTGAAAGTTCCTGGTATCGTTTATTAGGCCTACTAATCCATATATATACATAATTAATTTGCTAGGGGTTATTTTGTGAGTAGAACTCCTCCTAGAGTTTTTAACCGATTTTGATGTTTTTGGTGTCATTTTACAGAGCTCACTCTGAAGTTGTGCTTCCCTTAAAATGAGCTCAATGTATGTTAAGGGCTTCGCCCCAGTGGCCCTCAAAGTTGCCATTTTAATCTTATGGAAGGCCAATCTTAAGGAAGAAGAAGAAAGATTTCTTTTGATTTTATCAGGGGCACAAAAAACAGCTGTTCGTATGAAAAGCTTAAAACAGCTGATTTGGATCAACAGCTGATTTTGATCAACAACTGATTTGGATCAAAAACTGAATATAATTTTAGGTTAGGTAAATCAAGCAATAGCGAAGCATTGCCATGTCCACTAGTATTTTACTAATTTTCCTGTTATTTAATCTGTCGTGTGACTTCGTTTGCTTAAAATATTTACGACTCGTTCCGAGACCGTAATCCTATTTACAACTATTTTCTTTCTTTGAGGTCGTGATACAAACATAAAAACAAATACTAATAGTAGACCACACACATAAAACTTATGCTGGGCGATTGTAGTTGGTGCGCACCATCCGTCGCGTGTTTGTAATAAACTCACTTGTTTTTGTTCTGTAGTTGACGTTCCGATTTTATCTTTGTAAAATAACGGGCTGCAATATGCAGGTCATTGGAGCAGTATCATTTTTTTAATGATTGATACTATTTTTGAATACTTTGTTAATTTCGAACCTTTCTATTTTAATAATATGTTAAGCACTGTCGACCGGATAGTATTGCTCATGTTCCAATCTATTTTTAAATCTAGAAGGGCAAGGCGGCAATCGTAAAATTAAAATTTTTGGAATAATTCGCAGTTTCTGAGTATTTTATGCTTTACGCTGGCTAAACTATTAGCGATGAAGCAAAACGGTAAGAGGAACAAACGTTACTGATGAAAATATCTAGTTGGTTTTAAGGGGGTTTAATTCGAAAAACCAAAAACAAATGAATATAATGCAGAGAAAAGTAATATTTTAATCAATATTACAACTTCTTGTCATCTAATTTGACTGTAATTTTAAAACTTAAGAAACAATTTTTCATTCCGCTAATACGTCATTAATAAAACATAATCTTTTAATTCCCTCCCAATATTAAGTACCAGAATTAAGCGGCACTAACGCTGACAAATTGATGGCTGTTAGTTACACACGGGTTGTACTAAGAAAACACCATTATCGTAAAACAAATAACGGGCGTTCAAAAGTCCCTTGAGCTTTATTTGATTACTGAACTAGTTGCAAATTTAACATACAAAATGTTCTCGCCAAAGACCGAAGGTTCTACACAGGGACTAAAGCTGTTATTCTTCCAGGGCGAAATTTAGGGGAGTAGCAACATTTCAAAAACATCTGGAAAGCTATAAATACATTTTAACGTACCACAAAATTGTAAAATTTTTGTATATCTTAACCAAAGCCCTTTCAAACAATACCCACGCAGGAGAAACATAAATTATTATTGTTTGAGTGCTAAACTTTTGGCCATCCCAAAAGCCATAATACAAACTTTTTGAGTTCAGGTTATTGGAATATAAAGGGAGATTTTTTTGAAAGCTTAATACAGTACCTCTGTTACTTAAAAGACGGAAAGATGTGTGAAAACGAATCTCGGGACCCTATTTCAAATTCCCTCAACCATCTCTCCCTCCTACAACTCAATCTCAAAAAATTGTAACAGACACATATGGCTTGTGGTACATCAAATTAAAGTCCTTTAAAACCCAACAATTTCTTTGTTAAGAAAACAAAAATTGACTAACGCAACGTTCGCTACGTTGCCAAATATTATTTTGTAAGTTATTTTTATAATTTTGTTTTATTTAAAAGACAGAAGAGATGTGCAAAATCTTATCTCGGGACAGTTATCAGGGGGAATCTTTGGAAATATACAGGGTGATTCACGAAGTTATCCCCACACTTATACTGCTCATTCTACTAGTAAAAATAATGAAAAAAGTTCATATAAACATAGGTCCGGAATTGCTTCGTAAGCGAGTTACGGCTAGCGAAAGATTTCGCCCAAAATTTAGTACCTTGGGTGAAATGAAGACTTCCTTAAATTCTGGGAAGGCAAATGAAGGGCCAAATCCAGAGATTACTCATAGTTTTTGAGCTGAAAAATCGAATAAAACTGGTCCCAAAACTGTTGTTAAGCGTTTTGATGAAAAATCTTAACAGGTCTAAAATTATACTTTTTTAATTTACTTGTGCTTTTATAAGTAAATAATGAAAAAGGTTTATACTCCTTGAACTGGTTTGAATATATATATATTTAACTTGTAAAAAAACTTTCAGGTTGATATTTTGAACATTTTCTAAACTGGAGCCGATTAAAATCAGTTTGTGGGTCCGGTACTCCTAAAATCGAGGAACCCATTGATAAATGTCAAGTGGCTCTAGATCGGGTCATTTTCAAGATAACAAGCTGAGACTCAGCATAAATGTTTAAAATATATATTTTAACTCCTATGCCAAGTTTCAATTCGATATATTAAAATTCGGCCAATTTAGAATGACCCAACGCTTCATATATGAATGAGATTTCAACTTAAAATGATTTCCCCTGCTGCAAAATACATACCTGCATTTTCGAATTTTTTCCAGACAAACCATTGCTCGGAGGAAATAAATACAAATGACCTTTTTTATTGAAAAATACCTCGCCTACACGGTGGTATTTTTATTTTTCTCTATCTTCATCATAGCTCGAAATATTAAGGATAATCGAAAATTGACAGACTGGTACACTTTTTTTTATGTTAATCTACATACTTTAAGGTACTTATCAAAAAAAAATCAGCCGTATTGCAAATTACTGGTAGTTTTAACCTATACCGACTGGGCTACATGGACTGGGCTGTATAAGGCATAGTTTATTATTACAGAAATTAGGCCTCGCAAAAACTGTACCTACCTTTGATTATAGAATAGAATAGGCCTACTATTTACTATCAACAAACAAACGGAAAACCATTATTATTTTTTATAATTACATTTAATATTATATAGATTGAAAATTAAGGCATTAACTATACTTGAATTTTTATGAATATTTTGAATAAATAGTATATACTGACTTATATTTTATATTTACCAAGATGAAACATGTTATTTAATATTTTCGCGATGTTTTTCTTTGTATCTGTATGAAAACTCGAGCTTGTTCTAGACGTATTATTTTGTAGATTTAGATAAACGATTCTGAAGTAGGCCTAATCATATTTTTCTTGAAATTTCTCATTTGTTTTCAAATTATTATTCTTTTATACGGATATTTTGTAAAATAATATGATAGTACTGATATACCTCAAACTTTTATATTATATAAAATAAGCGCTACGGTGTCTAACGGTGCACCCAATTCCCATCGTGCCCAAGCCAAGCCGAGCGTGCTAGCTCTCAGAGGGGTTTAACCGGGGAAAATTGACTGTGATAGACAACCTGACTAATAAACGATTGATCCTATAAGGATTGATTTTGTTTTTGTTTTTTGTTGAGGTTCGGAATTTTGAAATGTTTTAAATAAGTTTTCAGTGATACCAAACCAGATGTAAGAAGGTACATTAAAGTATCTCAATTTCTGCATTTACTAAAAACGCTTCAATGTATAATTTCCCGGTAAAAGATGATACAATTGTAAAACTACTTGGCTTTGACATACGGACAGACAAGCACTGGTTCTAGTTACTATTACGAGTACCTAAAACGGTCGAAAGTATCTATATTCATTTTGCTCCTGCGTTTTGAAATATAAATTTCTGGGTCTGATAAAAATATCAAATACAACAGACTACTGAAGCTCTTCCTTCAGAATACATAAACACTCAAACGTAATGTAGCACTGGTTTCTTATCTGATGTGACCTATAAATGTAAACCCAGCCATGTCTATAAATACTTCTCGGTATTACAAATAAGACATGCTTTTACTACACATCTAGACCTTTCTTTGTAAAGTGTATAGTCGTAGAGTAATTTAATGTTGTACCTACTTTTTGTAAGAAGAGAAAAATAGTAACAATAATAATAAAACTGTTTCAAATTTGTAAAGTAATACATAATGCTACTTTTAAAAGTTGCAATATTTTTTCCCTTCCACAACAAAGGTTGACTTAACTAAATTACAAGTAAAAAAACATGGATTTGAACCCAGGAACTTTAGCGATCCGTGCTAAAGCTCTGCCAAATGAGCTACCCTGATCAAACCAGATATAGATTTTATCTCTCTTGTATAGTTTACTGCTTTTTTTGGTTGTGAACTGATACCAGTAAACCGTACAAGAGAGGTTTTTTAAAAAAACTATGTACTATGTTGTTTTTTACTTGTAATTTAGCAACAATATAACACCCGAATAACATCACGATATTAACATCAACAACGCGTCTAAATGTAGTATATATATAAATAATAACTTTGGCCCTAATAAATAAAACATTGGTGAAGTGGACTAAGAAAAGAAAGCGGCTGACCCAAGGACAGAATTGTTATCGTAAATCGGAGGAGGGGTGGGTTTAAAAGGAAAAATATTGTTTCAAAAAATTCTAATTCACTGTAGTTTTTCCTGTAATTTATATGAGAACCTCTGACGGGCTTTTGATAAGCTTGAATAAACCCATTTTAAACAGTACCGGTACCCCATGAAATAATATCATCAAATATCTATTTTTGATGTGCCAAACATTCCCCGTCACCCAAAATGTATAGTAAAATACATTTTCAGTTGTGATTATAGGAACATACAAGAATTTAAATATTTAATAACTAAACTAAATATATCATTGCGGTATCTTAATCCATTATAAAGGCACTCCCTGATTCTTAACAAGTGTATGAACTTAATGATATCCAAACCCATTGGGGATTGTTAACCAAACAACAATTGTGTTCTTCTAACCATACAGAATCTTGCTTTTCTCCCCAAAATGAAATTTTTTTAGAGGTACCTACAATTTTCCAATAGTAGGTACAAAATACAAAATACTTTTTATATGGCCTGAGAAAAATACGGCATACAATTTATTTGACATATTTATTAGTAGGATGAATTATTAAACGTATTTTAAGTTGATTTAACAAAATCCTAACGGTTAATTTAAATTAACAACAAGCCAAAGGTGAATGCGAAATGTAATCAATATACTAACTGTGAAAAGCCAATAAGAGTTTTAGCTATGTCTTCCGCACTTTTAAGCAATAGTTTGTATAAAGTTAAAAGTTAATTTGTTGGTGCAATTAGGTTTACCTTTTAAGAAGCCCTTTAATTTAATTTGAGACATGGTGTAGATCGTTTTCTTATTTTTAAAATGTTTCAAAGCTACTCTTTTGGGATAAATTTAAGTTCAATGTCGAATGCTTCTCCCGATTAGGATATGGACATTTTAAAACTGTTTTTGTTATTTTAAAGAAGTATTTTGCGAGCGATATTAAGTGATTATTTTTATGATCTTTGGTTTTACTATTACAAAATTAGCATTCCCAATTAGAAAATTTTATAAGAACAGCAAATTAATGTAAAATTATTATAAAAAAAATTTCAGGTGACTAACTGAACAGTCCCAAGTTTGGTCAAGAGTTTGGTTGTTTTTAAGTTCCTTAAAGCGTAAAGTTGGTGGTAAGGATTTTATTTCCACATAATAATATTAAAATTTCTTACATAGGAGCGCAATTTAGTTTCAAATAATTTCAATTGTGAAATTTATCTTTAATTAATTCAAGAAAGTCACTACGCACGGAAGCATCGACCTTCGTATAGAATTTCCAATTACTCTTCACTCCCAAAAAACTATTCCAACTTTCCACCTTCATTTACATATTCTCGCGGGGAACCAGCTTTAAATTAATGCAACCAGCTAACTTCTTTACACCAGCCTCTTCAACTTTCCTAAGTATGCGATGGCACAAACGCGCGTTTATATCTACCAAGATCCAGTAATCTATCTAAATAAGTTGACTGTGTCATTAAATATGCGTAATTAGTAAAGCTGTGGAAGAACAAAGAGAATCAATATGACTTCCTCGTCACGTCGCCTGACTGACGTTCCTTCGTTCCAAAATAAATTAAACTGAAGGAAGTCATGCGATGTATTTTAAATAAAGTTGATAACTTTTTAGAAAGGAGAGTCTCGCCTCGCCAAAATTCTCTAAAGTTAATAGTATTACATGTAAATACAACCCACATCAGAGTTATCCTAGCTAGTGGTAAACCATTAAATAAACTTATGGAGTTATTAATGCCGAACGGTCATAATACCCGTACTAAATACTCAAACAAACTATCTTCTTTATGAATTCATGTATGTGGTTTCGAAATTTAAACAAAATCATCATGTCTGTTCATCCATGAGTCACCAGTTTTGTAGCTTCCTCACTTGATTATCTTCGTGCGATACAATTTTACACGAAGAAGTTTTCAGTAAACTCATATACAGAAGTGTAGAGAAATTGGAATATAGCTCATATTTATAGAATTTGAATTCACTAAAGGTTGAGAGTTGCGGTTTCAATATAAACGTATTTTAGCAATACAAGTATATTTAATTTGTATTTGCTTGTATTGCTGATTTGGAGGGCCATGTAATTAGTCTAACATCAAAACACATATGAACGAATATACAGAGTGTAAAATACACCTCGATATAATTTAAATTGATTGCTATATCAACGTAAAAAATATACAGCACCTATTATAACAGTTTTATAAAAATTAAGGGGATTATAAATGTTGCCCCCCTTTGAAAGGAGGGGATAAAGGGAGCAACTTTCATTTTATAAATGGCAACTCCTAACTTGTGACATATTATAATTGGAAAGGTCTACGCAATTGGAAAATAAATTTAGGTAGAAAATCTTGCTTCGTATTCTCCCCTAAAATACTCGTACGTCTACTAATTCGTTCTCTAATGGGAAGAATGATGCAAGTTAAATTTAAAAGAGTAATTACAATTTATGACATGCCGAAGCTATTTTAAAGGGATTTGCTACTGAAAATAATCAAAAACCATCAAATTTTGAAAAACTTTTTTTCATATTTTTGTTCTACAGGTACAGATACACATGAAAAATGCTATAGAAGTAATTTTTTTCTTTACATATATAACAGAAAAACTAAATTTAAACAACGCTGCAAAGGAGAAAAATCAGTCCAATTTGCTGTCCGGTTGCATAAAAATGATGCTTTGGCCTACCTATATGTTTTCGTTATTATCAATAACCATCTAGAAAATAACAAGGCATAATATAAAGTATAAAAACATAAATAGTTTTATTTACCTAGGCATTTTTCACTGTATTCCACATTGAAGTGCACTTTTTCATTCAATCGCCATTTCCCGAAATGTGAGAATTTCATGTTTTAGAGACTAAATTCGATATTTCTCAAGTACATTATTCGAATTTTTACCACTTATTCGATACATCTTTAGCTAAATAATTAGGTAGATTTATGTTTGTAACTTTGACACATCGTTAATTAAAAAATAATTTGTAAACAGTAAATAAAAATATAAACAATGTAATGTTAAGTTAGATAAAAAAAAAGATTTGAGGTGTATCGACATAATACTACCTAAATTTGTAGTAGACTGTATTACCTTTAAGAAAAATTAAGAAGCAGCAAAATCCATTAAGTACTTTGAGTTATATCGCTTTAAAAATGCTTCGGCAAAATCATCAAAATCCCAGTTTTATTTTTTCCTATGATAAAAGTCAAATATTTGATGTTTATATTTTTGTATTTTTTTCAGCAGATGCCACACCAGGGAAAAAATTCCAAATGTTTTT
>JAGFPH010003162.1:117029-132005 GCA_018207615.1 Philaenus spumarius | reverse complement strand
ATTAAGTTATATCGAGGAGTATCACGATTTATTTTATACTCTGTATATACATAGTGGTTATACTTAGTGTTATACAAATTTTATGATACAATACGTTATATCTCACTTAATAAAAATCATTCATGTTTTAAACATTAATCAATCTTTACACATATTATCAATTATAGAGGTTCAAATTACGGTTTCAAAATGTCGGTCATTTTTACCATATAGTACAATATTTTAATAGTAATTTCAATCTTTCAATGTGTACGATGGAAGATAGAGAGAAAACACAGCTTGGGTCAACGATCTCACCGGAAAGCCTGGTGGTTATGATGATAGAAGAAGAAGAAAAATGGAAGATTATTGAAAGATTTATTAATTTAATCATAAGAAGGAAAGAAGAACAGCTGAGGTAAGCCGAAGACTGCCCCTTGATTGGTGATCAAGTATGCTTTATGGTGAACCCGTCGTCAGTCATAAAGGGCAGAGAAAGAGTACAACCCCAGTACAAACCCAGGGCATGTGCCTGCACATTTTTTACACCTCGCGCAAAAAAAACAAACAAAAAGTCATTTCAATTTGAAAATTTTAATCTGACTCCATTTTGAAACAGATACGGGAAACGATTTCACAACAATTCCAAAATATACAAAGTTCAGAAAAATTCAGTTCTGGAGTTAAGTTGTGTTATTATACACAAACAAAATTGTGGAAAGTCGGGAAAGGAAGAGTTTTACGACGACTTTCTGTAAATTATTGGTCAACAAATTATTGAAATAAATCATGCATAACTGTGAAACACTGATCACTACAGGGCTCATCCAATAATTGAATTCCATGATTTATACAGTCGTAAATATTACAACTTGTTTGAGCTATGGAATATTTTTAATTATAACGAACTTGTTTATAATTAATAATGATTACGTAATACCTGCCGGACGATTTAATTATCCAGGATTGTAACTGAGCTGTATTAGAGATAATTACTCCATGATCTTCCCCGCTCTCACTTTACTAATTATGCAAGTCGCAAGCCAAGTAATCAATCAATATTTTGTGATTGTTACTTTTCATTGATTTGTTATTTTAAATCTAGTAAACCAATTTGTTTGTCTTGTTTTAAAAGGTGTATAGATTACGTACATGAAAGGAAACGAAGAGTAATATATATTTGAACGATGGTTGAATCGGCAGGATAAAGTGAGGAAAGGGCTGTTCTACGTTACAAATTATGAAATTAAAATATGATTTTTTTTCTTCTTAGAAGTGAAAAATAGTTACGCACATTGTCATCTGGAAATTAAAAATAATAAATATATAGTTAAAACAAATAAAAGTCATAAATTGCTTAACCAAATTATTCCAAGTAACATTTTTATAATACAACATCCTTGATTGTTCAACGCAATGTAAGACCCTAACACACTTAAAAATTAAATAGTTAAGAATAGTCCAGTGAATAGGAGGGGGTCAACCCTACAAAAGGTATGTACAATATTTTTATCTCTAACAATACCAATAAATTAACGGAGTTCAATGAACATCAGAGGAAGGCGTCCTTACCAATCTTTGGCCAAAATGGCATAAATGCCATTTTTCCATTTTTATTCAAATTAACCCCCACTCTTCAGACTTTTACATAAAAAAATGTTTGAGGTAAGGATTTTATTAAAATGTTCTACAACTATTACAGAAGTAACTTTTCTCTAAAATGAAGTCTTTATAGAGTTTTCGTGAGTCAAAATGGCAAGAAAGTTACAATTTTGGGGAACTTGAGATTTTACCCATATTTTGCTCCCCAATATCTCGGTAACCGTTGGTCGTATTAAAAAACTTTAAAAAGCAAATTTGTTGGAACTTCTGTCCTCTACAATTCGGCAGCTGTAGTGGTATATGCAAAAATGCACAGGAAATACGTTATAGGCCAAAAACTGAAAAACGTGCAAAAATTTCACGGTTTTCGCATATAACAAAAGTTGACATGGAGCTAGGATGACGAAAACTTGGATTCATTACGACCTAATAGGTCCCAAATAACATATGAAAAATTCAGGACTGTCAGACCTTTTGTAGGGTGGCCCCCTTTTCGAGTCTCTATTAATTTTACTATAAACATTATTTCATTTCTCGTTGTGTCATAAAAACGGTGTGGCATTGTAGTTAGCGCGCTTCAGTCGGAACATCCAATACGGTAGCTCAAATTCAAGTTAATTCGTGCGCTACACTACTCCCCCGACTTAAATATTCCATAAAATAAATACGCTAAAAAAACAAAAAAGTATTTTGTTCTTATAATGTTAAACATATATTTGAATTGTTAATAATTTACAAAACAAATAAATTAAGTAAAAGAATTCCGTTAACCCCTCTTGTTCTAGTACTTCCGACTACATTCTTCTACTGATAAAAACTATGAATTATCCAAATAGGTTTTTTCCAGCGAAATCAAATCAGTTAAGTCCGATTTTTGTACTTTTTTCAAGCTTTACGCTGAGTTGCGAAATTCCGGTGTCTGTAACGAAAAATTCGATGGTAAAAGTAATTTGTAAACAGTATTTTCACTGAGGTAGGACCTAGTCTTATTGGCCCCGTGTTAAAAATTGCCATATCATAGAAACTAGACGGGTATTTGAAGGCATTTCACTATAACTATAATCGATTCCACGTTCACCGTGCAGTACAGGTCTTACGGGAGAATAGACCTGCTACTACCATTACAAGGAACATCACTTTTATTGTCATGAGGGTTGCGTCAACTGACCGAGCATTGCATGGGAGTTGATGTTTTTTAGTTGGCTAATATAGCTGAGACTGTCGAATGGATAACGTGGCTTCAAGGCACTCTGTACTGCACGGTGGAATCCAGTGTAGTTTCTGGCTCTAAACCATAGTCAAACCCCTTATGCTAAACTCCCCCTTTTTTCTTATTTCTTTTTTGTTACTGTTTAGATCAATTTTACTTCTCCAAGTATCTTTTCTTGGGTAGCCGTAACCTACATTGATTTTCTTTACTTTTCACTATGAATTGTTTTCCACTAGTGTCCATTTATGTGTCAATTTTGATAATTTTTTTTTTATTGCATTTAAAAATGGTGTGTTATGCATTATCTCTTTCAATGCAGAGGCAACACATAAGCCCCTTTCCATTATTTTAAACCAATTAGAAGCGACCGTTTCCTGCCAAGGCCTGCGTCAGGTAGAAGGACATCTCGACATATCTTCTACTCAACAAATTACTTAACTCTTTAATTAGACTGTGGATCCATCTTGCGCTGTCCTTATTATCTCAGCTATTCTGCCTCCTTATTATTAATTTCTTCCTTGCCCTTTGCTTTATCTGGGTTACAGTTTTTTCCAATCATTAAAGTCTCTTGGATAGCTCCAAGATCTTCACTTCCCTCCACCATTAGGTCGATTAGCATACTTGCCAGGACCAATGCTTCACTAATTGATACTGTGCGATAATGCGACGTAATTCTAAGAGATGCACAACGTTGTATCGATAGAAGAATTAATTCTTTATTGCGCCACCTTTTTCATTGCTACAGCACATGTTGGTGCCGCATTAAATATTTTCGGCTGTATGATACTCACCAACAGAAACCTTTTCTTCCAGCTAGCCTCACCTACACTTGGTATAAGTCCCGCCAACTGTCCCTACAATTGTTCCCCAACTTATGAGGCTTACTTTGCAACTCTTTCAAAGCGTGAACAAATACCAATTTTTTAATTCCTAAGTATTTTAGGTAATTTCTTAATTTAACACTAGTCGTTCCTTCTATTACTAGTGTAGGCGTCTTATAAGCTCTACTCTTGATCACCAGCATGGCTTTTATCTTATGGACCACAAAGCTAACCATTTATTAACTTCTGAGTATGTTTTCAAACATTCTTTGTTGAAGAAGATGTCCACATCCTGCTACAACAACGATAATGACGTAATCTGCAAACCCTATTATTTTAACATCATTTGGTAGTGGTATTTCTAAGAAAGAAACATAGATCAAATTCCAGAATTTGGCGATCAGCCGTGAACCTTATGATGCTCTGCAAGACATTCTCCCGTTAATGACCCAACAGTCACTCTTTAAAACGATCAGCCGCTCGTTCAGATAAGTCTTGGCAAATTTTGTTTACGTTGAACGTTTAAAAAAAAACTCGTGAATGCAAAGCAACCTAAGGGAGTTAAAGCAGTTATTTATTTCTGTGGCTAAAACACGTGAATTCTCCTTCTTGACCTTCTTTCTTACTTCCTTTGCTAAACTTATTGTCGCCTTTCCAGAAGCCGTACTGGTTTTTTGTAAAACTATAGTGCTCCTTCATACACTTTTCCAGCCTTTGAGAGTAGCCACGATGGCCGTGGTTGTTAAGGCGTCAATGCTTTATCAATCGTCATGGCAACCATCAATGGAAAAGTTCCGGGTTCAATTCCCATTGACACCGAATAATTTTCTAAAAGGTTTCTTAACAGACATCGTTCGCTTTGGTTCAGATTACACGTAAAACTGTAGGTCCCGTCCTCATTAGCCTTAAGTGCAAAACAGCAGGACGTTAAACCCAAAAAAAAATCCAGCCTTTGAGAAATCAGGTATTTCAAAATATTGCCCATTTACAGAAGAAACTTAGAAAATACGGTTGATGTAGTTTCAACCATTGAGAACGGTGTCAAACAATGTTTTAGAAAAAAAAGGAGATTAACTTTTGACTGTCCGTCGTCATATCAGAAACTTTATTTTATCAGCTATCTATTTAACATTGAGGTGCCTTTATTAAACCCACATACACGACTGAAGATAATTTGAAAACGTATTTTGGGGAGAGAGGCTAGAACTGTAATCGGCAGAAGCAGGTAGCGTATGCTCGAACCTACTTGCTGGCTATCGATTTACCTTCGCTAAGCGCGAATTAAAACAATTTAAATAATTTTGTTTAAGGGTCTGCTCCAGTAAACGAGAAATCAACCAGAAACCCAACCGCTTCTCACTATATCCCTATCTAAACAGTGCAATTTCTTGCAGCTGAACGCTTTGACATTGCCTCATTTCAAACCATTTTATAAGTCTATCTTTTGTAATTGAGTGTTGAAAAAAAAACTGAATATTCTTTATAAAATTTCTGATCCGGCTTGCAAATTATTTTTCATTATAAATTTTTTATTGTATTAGAAAAAAATTCAAACTTTGTTCTTACAAAAGGTCAATTACATAACAAATCAAAAGCATTTAAAAAAATGTAAATTGCAAGACGGATGCGTATTGTGACTGTGCTTAAAATGAGACCTTGCAAACAATTTTATGATAAAAAGTAAACGAAATAAATGGTTTGAAATTTAACATTGCTCTTATGGGATAAAAACCCAAGATGGCCGCCACTACAGCAGACCCTTAAGGGAAATTACTAACATATTATGGAATATAATAAATTAATATTATCATACACAACTCCAACACATTTAACACTTTCTATTTCGACACCTTACGAAAATAATTTTTGTTATTGGACATTTTGCAAACGATTAAGTAATATAAAATATTATAATTTATTAAATATCCACTAAAAAATGTTAATGAATATTTTTATACAATGAAATTAACTGATCACTATTACAAAAGCCACACATGGTTGTATTAACACGTTCACTGCTACGCAAATTTCGTGTTTTCTGTGCTAGGAGCTGACTTTTTATTTTTATATTTATAGCCTAAATGAGTATAAATTACTTTATTTTTTATATTTTTGAACCTTTCTACTTAATAACATTGTATTTGGATAACCTAATAGAACTCCGATCCAATGCAATATTTTGTTCCACTGGAAATTCTACTTTTTTGGCGCTATCTATTGGGGAAACGAAGGAAGCTGGTTGGAAACACCAATGCTTACAATGCTTTCTCCCTAGCGCTACCTCGCGGCGCGATCATGTACTATTTTCGCGAACACCTTTTTTCCGGCACACAACCCCCGTATGGATGCAAGATCTATTTATTATTCATGATCTATGGTAATAATCACTAATATTTTAAAGCGGCCGCACATGTGCGTCCATATCACATGGGCTTAATATTGACGTGCGAAGCACGCAATGATCTGTGTATTGAAAATACTCCCAATAAGGGGGTTGGCGTGCGAAGCACGCAATGTACTGTGTATTGAAAATACTCCCAATAAGGGGGGTTGGCGTGCGAAGCACGCAATGCACTGTGCGTCGGCCGCTTCTCCTAGTGTTCAGTGTCACGCTCACATGTGCGTCCTTAGCAGTGAACGCGTTAAATTACGCTAAACAATATTTACCAATGAACGCAGACATACTAGCGCCAATGCCTAGCCGGTTGCATATGTATCCCTGTAACGATTTTCACGTGAACATTTCATGACTTGTGTTCTCCATTGTCCATGATAGTCGATGACAATAAACATGAATTTCATAAACGAATAGACTCATGTTTGAAACATCATCGCGTCAATATAATATAACATTGAAAATTAAAACGGAAAATATGTTATTTACAGACGTGTATTATCATAAACAATGTAGAGTTTATCATAGACCACGCGATTGTGTACACCGCTACAATCGTCTGGAGCTAAATGTTATGAGTTGTTTACTTATAGTGTTTCGTGTTTTATATGTGTATTCGACGACCTTAAAAGAGACAAATATTTGAAGATGAGATTAAGTTTTTGAAACGATTCGTAAATAATACAAACATAACGAAGTCACACGATAGATTAAATAACAGGTCATATTTATTACACTATAGTTATTTCCTGTGTGTTATTTCACTTGTATTATGTTTTTGATGTTATTTTGCGATGCAAATGTGCATAAACAGAGTACATTTATTTTAAACTAGTGGATCCAGTAATGCTTCGCAATTGCTTGATTTAATGTATTCAATTTCATTACATTGACTTAAGTAATCGAATTGAAAATTGGGTTCTATGCCACTTAATAATGTACTACACAAATTTAGAATTAGATTTTGTAAACCTTTATAGATGATACAGTAAACCTTTTGTTTACTTTTACCTAATCTAAAAAAACTTATAGTTGTAAAGAATTGTAAAAAACCTGATACTAAATAGCCCAATTGATTGCAAAAGAAACGTGTTTTGGTTCATTGTAGGCCTAACCTAAAATGATGTTCAGCTTTTTATATAAATCAGTTGTTTTATATATAATATATAACAACCAATGATTGGATTAAATTAAAATATATAGTAAGCATTTTTAGTTGATTTTTGCTTCTGTTTGCTTTAAGTTGGTCAAGCTAACCTAAAAGAGCTGTTGGTTTTGAAGAATGATAAACTGATTATAAATGCTGATTAAAGTTGCTATGGTAATGAATGTAAACAAACATGTGTTACTAAGCATTTTATTTTAGAACAGCTGTTTTTGTGCGCTATGGTCTTGAGTCCATACAAAAGAGGCTGTTTATTTTTTCCCCAAATTTGAAACTTTTACGGGAAACTTTTCAAATTTTTTTTATATAAAAACCTAGTTCGGACTATTACAAACATTTTAAAACAAAAAAGTAAAAATAGCCAAATTGGTCCAACCATTCTCAAGTGATGCTCTTACAAAGGAACAGCAATTCATTTTTACTTTCTCACTATACTATAGTATAGAGAAAGTATAGTGATCGCAAAAAAAATCGATGTTGAGATTTTTGTGGAAATATCCGTTTTGGGACCCCCTGAGTCCAAAAAAGTGGTTTTTGCAAAATGTCTGTCTGTCTGTATGTATGTCTGTAAGTCGGTATGTATGTCTGTATGTCTGTATGTATATCTGTATGTATACAAAGCTAGAGAGAAAACTATTCGATCGATTTCAAACAAATTTGCACAAGACATGTCCAGTACACCTGTATAGATGCACGAAATAAGGTTTTGAACAATTTTGAAAAACAACCCTAAAATTTGGCTTATTTGTAGCCTTTAATGTGCCCTACCATATACAAAAACTCGCATCTTTCTAAAAATTCTCGTTTAGCTAATTATAATATTAACTGATTTTTGGGGGTTTTTAGGCCATAAAGGGGGTTGTTTTTAAAAAAATTTCAGAACCTTTTTACGTGCATCTATAAAGACCTAATTGACGTGTTTGATGCAAATTTGTTCGAAATCGATCGAATAGTTTTCTCTCTAGCTAATAATAATAATATTTATTAGTTAATCGCCTACTTTAAAAAAAATATACAAAGCTAGAGAGAAAACCATTTGATCGATTTCAACCAAATTTGCACCAGACATGTCCAGTAGACCTGTATAGATGCACGAAAAAAGGTTTTGAAATTTTTTGAAAAACTACCCCCTTTATGGCCAAAAAAACCCCCAAAAATCAGTTATTATTTTTTTATAAAAAAACGGCTCTAACGATTTTGATAAAATTTGGCTTATTTGTAGCCTTTAATGTGCCCTACCATATACAAAAACCCGCATCTTTCTAAAAATTCTCGTTTAGCTAATAATAATAATAATAATAACTGATTTTTGGGGGTTTTTTGGCCATAAAGCGGGTTGTTTAAAAAAAATTCAAAACCTTTTTACGTGCATCTATAAAGACCTAATTGACGTGTTTGGTGCAAATTTTTTCGAAATCGATCATATAGTTTTCTCTCTAGATAATAATAATAATTATTATTAGTTAATCTCCAACTTTAATAAAAAAACTCTCCTACCCCACCCTACAAGTCACAGTGAATCTGTTTAGTAATTTATATGTGTTTGTGAGAAAGTATGTGTCAGTTTCTGGTACCGTTTATTATTATATAGATACGGCAAAAAGCATATTTAGCTTGAAGTATAGACATATTTTATATTCAAACAAATGGACCAATTTCTGTGAAATTTCACAAATATTTGAAACTGGTCTTGTTTAGTTAATTATTTTTAAACTCCACTAATTGTGCATGCACTTTTAATAAATCGTCCCTCATTTTTTTTAAGAACGTATTATTTCTGTCTATGTTTTTCTCTGAAATTCTACCAAAAAGACATTTTTTGTTATTTTTGTTACGTTATAAGAATACAGGTTGTTTCGCGGGAACACTTACAAACTTCAGGAAATGGTTCTATGGGTCAAAATAAAGAGAAAATAAACAATATTTTTTTCCAAAAACACTTCGTTTTCCAGATATCCGGCATTTTGTATTTTTAACAAAATAATTTATATCTAGAGAATGGTTTGATTGACTGAGTACAAACTTAGCATTAAGTTTAACCTAATAATGATATATCGCAAGAACAATAATCGATTCTATTCAATCATGCGTTTCAAAATGACGGCTGTTTGAAAATGTCGAACCTAAATTACTCAAAAACCGTATATTTTAACAAAAAAATGTCAAGGGACCTTTTTTGTAGCCCTTTTGATTCCCTATCGGACGGTGATTAAAGATAATTACAGCAAATGTACTTAATATTACCGTGTTTACTGTGATGGTATAGGATGCCGGGTTGAACAAACCAATTATTACACATAACTTAGCTATTATCCTTCATCGATTGTTTCGACAGTTACACCAACGACATTTTTAAACGCATGATTTAATAGAATCGATTTTTTCTTGAGATATATCATTGTTAGGTTAAACTTAATGTCAAGTTTGAACTAAATCAGTCAAGCCATTCTATAAATATAAATTATTTTGTTAAAAATACAAAATGGCGGATATTTGGAAAACGAAGAATTTTTGGAAATAAATTATTTCTTGTTTTCTCTTTATTTTGACCCATAGAACCATTTACTGAAATTTGTCAAGGTTCCCGTGAAACACCCTGAATATCTTGTAGAGATATTGGATAATATATTTTTTTATTACATTTTAACTGCAACAAATTCTGGAATTTTAAAGGATTAATATTTAAAATAACTTTCATTTTACTTCATTCCCGGGAATTCGAAAATCACAAAAGAGTCTATGTAATGTATTTGATTTAGTTTTAATAGTATTATTAAAAGAATAAGCAAAACTACAGAAAGCACTTATTCAAAATAGAAAATAACAGTAAGAGCGAAAGGTTGCCGATACCATTTAAATTAATGCAAACAAGATTACCCAGAATTCGTTTGGGTTTTGATTTATTCAAACGATATTAACTTTTTGATTTATTCAGCTGCTATGTTCCAGCATTACACTTCCGGCGAAATCCGCACGATATTGAAAAATTAACCTTCTCTCGTAGAAAAGCTTAAACGCAAGAGTAAAACGTAAGCGCATCCTGTTAATAAATTACAACTTCCGTTTTCGGTATACGACCGCAAAACATCGCCGAGTTTACTTTATATTGATATATATTACTTACATTATACTTAAAATAGAGATTTAGTCTTCTAAACATTTTTATCCTTGTTTTCAGGATAGGATCATGCTTAAAAGTTTAGTTCGTTCTGCGAAAAATGAAATAAATTAGAAGTTATGTTTGCAGGGTTAACAGATGTTTCAACAACAAATATTTATGCTTCAAGAATCGCTTCTTTAGCTCAGCTGATAATCATTTATTTTAGGAATGCACTTTGTTAACTCACACATTGACGAGTGTCGGAAGGAATCTGGAATAATCCTCCCGAATGATAAAATCAGACGTTTCATTAAGTAAACTGTATATTTGTTCAACTATGTATGTAATATTGTCCGTTTAGTTGATAGCATGGGCAGGCATTGTCCATGCTATTGAAAAGGAGATCTTACGCTAGTAGCCCGCATGAAAACATCAACCTCATAAAACTCATTTAAACTAGTTATTAGGAATATGTTTCCCTTGATATTGTTTTTATTGATATTAATATTTTCAAGAATAATTTGTATTAATGTGAAATGTGTTTCCATTGATTATGATGAAAGAGCTATTTTTTTTAGGAAAGTAAATGATTGAATAGTGTAGAGCAATAACTATAATAATATAAAAACTTTAGGAAAAACCTTTAAATTCAAAATTTGTTATCAAAATGAATTAAAGATTGACAAAAATAAGCACTAACTTTAGTTTACAAAAAATATTAGAGCATTATTGGTGCTGTAATATATATCATGACTTAAATTGTGATGTATAGTACTGTAGTGATTATTTCTAGAGTATAATTGTATTTGGGAGAATATATTTGCTTTCGGAAAACAATTTTAACAATTTGGCTTTACAATGGCTTTACAGCTGATTCATATTTTTGTAAAAAGTGATGTACCTTTAACAGAATCTAGGTGCCACCACTTCTCTTCACTTTCCCTATACCAATGTTCATTTTATTTTTACTATATTATTACTATTGGCTAGATAGTTAGACCAATATATTAAAAGTATATAAGTAATGACTGTTCGTTTTTGTTATTAACATTTTCACTTTGGTAAAACTATTGAAACATTTGACGAAACGAAACAGCTGTTGTTTTTTCGGTTTATTTCTTCTAGTACTGGATCACAATTTGTTAAATATATTTACACCTGGACAAAGAGAGAGAACGATTGATGCTGTCTATAAATTTGTCTCTTTTATCCAGTAATTTTCGATGTAAAAAAAAGTAGTTGATCGATCACTGTGAAAACTTCATAAATGTTTCGTCTCGGAAAAAACTTTTTATCTTCATGATAATTTGAAGCCTAGAATAAAAACAACAGTCGACTCTTCTATTTTAAATTCCCCGTAACACATCTAGTCGTAACAAATTATTGAGCAGCACGATTGTATCACGTTCAGTGTTAGAACATCGTTTTGATTATTTCTTAGGTTAGGTTAAGGCTCTGTAAGCCTGACCGGAGCCGGAAGTGAAGATCACGTACTTTGCGTAGTCACGTGGTATTAATGTACAAACGATCCGAGTGGCTTCGATAATTGCTGAAGTAGTAAGAACTGAATAAGAAGTGTTGTAGACCTCACATATTAATTCACAGTAAGAACAAATACATTTTTGTATGTTACGTTGGTATAATATGATCGTTTCAGTATCTGCCGTAAAGTTGGCATAACTGATAGTTCTAGTGAACAAGTTAATTACAATATGAATCTAAGTAAATATAATTCAGAGTAATTTTAAAAATATGGTCCGAAACTGATTAAATTAAACTCCTGAATTTGCATCATTGTAGAAGACCCACAACAAAATTGTGAAAAATAAGTACTATTATTGGATTTATTATCAAGGTGTGATTTGTAACATTTACCATTGAAACAATTGTGTTTCGAACATTTAATTTAATAAATCATCTATAATTGAAACGTGACTCTGATGTAAATTCCAGTACAATATAAACAGTAGGATTTGTGGAGGAACCATTTCACGCTCACTTCTGTTATTATTACATTAAAACAACTAAAATGCTACTGTGATAGAAAACACGGTAGTGCTACCAGAAAAGAGAACACTCAACTTTTGCATTCACAGAAATAATAATTAGCAGTTGAGAAGTTACTCAACTGTTCAGTTCTTCTGAATGTGCCCACTGACTTGAGAATAATCGCAAACAGTGGTTGTAGATTAGCTATTTGAAGTGAGCCTACTATGCATGCTGAGAGAAATGATGCGGGAAACTTCCAGCGCAGCGTTAAGGAAGCAGTGGATTATTCCCCCTCAAATCGAAAATAACTTAAAAACGGCAATTTTAGAGGAGAGTTTTAGTTCTAGAAATCATGCCAGCCCCTCATTCTTTGGTGTTGGGAAGGTGAAACATTTCCCATCAACACTGAGCATCGTGATTAATGACCAAGCAACAATTTGTGATTCGAAAGCACAATATTAAGTACCAAATTTTTGAACGTGAGGTTATGGAAATCCCTTCCAAAATTATTTTAAATAAATAGGGAACCATCCTACTTTACTAAAACCATGCACCGTCTATTGCACCTTCTAGCTTTTGGCCTTGAGAGTAGGATCAATGGAGGAGGTGGAGGTAAGCAAGAACCTTGCCTACGAAGTTAAATTCATAAAAACATGTTCTAAACGTAAATATTTTCTTAAATAAACATTCAACTCTACGTGGATCAGAGTTATAATATGAAAGGCATATTAAATTTAATCAGAGCAGTAAGAATTGAAATTGAAAATATTTTAGAAAATAATAATACATTTAATACATATCATACGAAAATACCTGAAAGTTTAAATAATATCTAAAACGATGCAGGTGCGTTCTCATTAAAAGTCAACTTTTAAATTTGTAATAGTATTTAGCCAGTAACGATACTAATTGGGGTTTTATTGTATTTTTTGGCATTGTTAGTTAAAAATAACATGGACCTCGACCTCGGAATTCGAACCCATGAGCTCTGACAAATAAGCTCCTCGATCTCTCTAGCTATCGGTCAATGCTAACTGACTTGTAGGGTTTAGAGCATTCATTGTGAACTTGTCTGACTACCTCGTATGAAACACGTCATGTAAATCAATCTTGATTCTCTTTACCGCCTGCAGCGTGCAGTAGCACGGAATGCTAAAGCTCCTGGGTTCGAATCCCGGTCATGGTCCAAGTTTTTCACTTATAATTAGTTAAGATTACCCTTGCTGGGAAAGAACGTAGCGCAAAATTATCACAATTTTAAACCAAATTATCGTTAAAACAGTTCAACATAATGTTTTCACATGACAAAGTTTCAAGTCTCGAAACTATAGAAACTTTTACATAGTAAGTTTTAACCGTACAAAAATATCACAACAAAAATAAAGTACGTATGGGAAATGCTTGCCCAAAATGTAAAGAATATTATTACCTAATATTTTAGTGCGTAAAAATACGTAAGAGAAAATCCGCAAATTTGTTATTGAAAATGTACATGACTTGCTGAACATTTTAGAACCACTCCTGTATATTTTCTCACAAAATGTAGAATATTTCCCTTAAATTTTCTTTTTTGGTTTAAATTATTTAAGAGGTAACGGTCATAATTATTTCTAAAAAATAACTATTATAAATAACATAAAAGATTACATTAACTATTGTTGTAAATTTTAGGTTTACACTCAAAAAGTATGTAAAAGTAAAACTATAATCTATATATATAAAAGTGAAATACCACTCACTCACTCACTCACTGACTCACTCATCACGATTTCTCAAAAACTACCGAACGGATTGAAATGAAATTTGGTATGTAGCTTCCTCTAGGGCCATAGGTGCTCACTAAGAAAGGGTATGAACCACCACGTGCAACGCCGTACGGGTCAGCTAGTTATATTATAAGAACAGACTGTGAATAATTTTAAATTGCATTAGTACTCAAAATAAGTTTATCTACGTATAGGAACGTGTACGCATTAAAGGCATAAACTTAATTTATAAATATATACTTGTATGCAAGTGTTAATAGTAGCAAACTACGTATTGAGTAGGCTAAGTATGTGTTTAAACAAGAAAGCACGACGAGAATAACGGGTGCCTGAAGCCATGAGGGAAATCAATAGACAATATACAGAAGGATTTGTAGCCTATATGTACAGTGCACCTAGGAGACGTGTTAATCTTGGTTTGCGTGTTGTATGAATATGTGGCTACTACAATTAGGGACACGGACAATTGTAATCAAAGCTTCGATCATAAGGAAGCATGCAGATATGCTTCTTCTACGATCCCTATATAATTTTAACCAGTAAAAATTACCTGAAACGTTGCATTCACTCAAGTGAATTAAATGACCTCAAGTTGGTGACAAAAATTACTGAACAGAATTTGGCTAATTCATTTCCCTGCCTTTTTTCTGATTTTTTTCCAAACTTCCCTGAACAAATCACGGATTACAGGTATTTTATAATTATTTTACTACAACATTTGCATCACATCTACTTATATAAAGCTAGTCTACTTATATAAAGCTAGACGGTAACACTGATTCATTGACATTAATTATTAGGCACTTCCCGTAATCGGACCCCCTCAACCTTATACTTGAATTAAAGCTCTCGACGAGAAACGTTTTTAAAAATTGCCAGAATTTAACATTTTTTAATTTTGCAAGCACCTTTTGGGCGGGAACGATTTTTTCGATTTTTTTGAATTTCT
>JAGFPH010003162.1:96697-117019 GCA_018207615.1 Philaenus spumarius | reverse complement strand
CATTTAGCAAGAAAACGGTAAGAGATAGAAAAAAATGTTAAATACAAAAGTTGTAGAAAATTTAATTTCAAACTAACGATTTTCCATCAAACATAAGATCTAATCATCCGTTCAGCCGCTATTTACCCGAGAAGGAGCTCCGGCACACAATCCTTCAAATTTCCCATGTTAATCTTATGGAGATAATGTTTAATGAGTTTGAGTCAGCTGCCAAATAAAACAGCTGATTTATGCTCGGTCACCTATGTACAAACGAGCCAAAGATTAACGAGATTCTTTAGCGAATTTTCCAACTGCGAGCGAAGCGAAGAAGCCAGTTGAGGCCGAAATCCGAGGCGGGGTTGGGATGCGAAGCGTCCAAGGGCAGAGCCCCTAGTTTTAGAAATATAAATTGTATTGCAAACATTTCTGCCTCAATCTCTACAGTCTACTCCTTACATCACCATCCACGGAAGACTAATGACGCAGGTATATTTTAGTATATTACCACATACCACAATTTAAAAAGACTTAATTTCAAATAAGTGTTTGCTAAGTGTTAGGCCCTTATTACACTAGGCCAGCAGGTGGCGTAGTGGTTTAATAACTTGAGGTTTTTTTTAAATATATTCAATCATTTTATTTATAAACACAGCTGTAGGAATTATAAATAACGAATAAACAAGTTTAGAATATATGTAAACTTATTTTTATTTTCATCAATAAATTTCTGTCGAGAAATGAATTATTTCTCCGAAATTATTTATTTATACAGATCAATTGCATTACTCAGTAAGTAATTAAACTTTACATTATTATTAAGTGGAAAGAAAGCTCATTATTAGTATTAAGACAGTTTAATTATATCAAGTTCTAACTAAAACTGTGTCACTTTTTGTGAACGCTTTGCTCCATCTAAGTATATGTTTGTGGCGATCAAATAAAAAAAACCTGTAGCTTAATAACTATGTCAACTACAGAGATAAAATACGTTATACAGAGTGTCCCCGAAACTCTTTGGTTCCCTTTTGTGCATTTGTCCCTCGGATCGAGACAAACATGGGTGCTTACTTTTTCGTCTGTCTGTATCTGTTTTTTTTTTTTTTTACATAATAATTTATATCTAGAGAACGGTTTGACCGATTGAGTTCAAACTTGACATAGCATTATACCTAACAATGATCTATTTTAATTAAAATTAGCTATTATTACCAATTATGCGTTTAAAAAATGCGACTATTTGAAAATTTCAAACCTTAATTACACCAAAACTGTACATTTTAACAAAAACTTTCAAGGCATCTTTTTTTGAACTAACAGTAAAAGTGAAATTTCAATTGGTATCTTGTAGGATAATTTTGTACAAAGTACGATAGCTTTTGACCGGATATACGATAAATCAAACTTAGACATATGGCAACACTGGTGAGAAGAAGTTTAATCCGGGCGAAGGGCTCACAGTCTGATTCCAAATCTAACAGAAGAGAAACATTTCTGTCGTACCCAGGTTTTAACTGGGCACCGAATGTACACACTGTGGCAGTGTATGGACAACGCCAAACAATTTCTGTTTAAACCGTGAACAAGAAGTGCTTGAATTAGGTGGACCAACTAAACATGATGGTATAAAAATTCAATTGTTTCTCTCAGCTGAAAATGTAAAACAGTAGAAAGATACTCAGTGTATAAAGCAGCAAACGGAACACAATAATGTTTTATAGTTACGGCAAAACCAAAATGAAATCGAAGTTAAATAGCAGCTTGCTTACGCCCTGGTTAGCAAGATATTTATTGCTGTTTAGAGTTTTCTCGGAACAAAATAACATCACAAAGACTTTAGAATAGTTATTTAATGGGTCAATACCTACATATCTGTGGCATGAGATTTTTCCAAGGCATGTGAAAGCACGTTTAACTTTTTGTAAAAAATATAACATATTATTTAAAAACCATTAGTGTCCGTTTTAAAGATAAATAATTTACTCCTTTACGCATAAATCATTGGACAGGTCAAAACACATTGGCAGCAATGATTTTATTCGTAAACTGCTGGTTGTCGAACAAGAAAACACGATTCAAGGTCGATTTATACCTGAGCGAAAAACATTTTCATGCTTGTATATGTCTTGTGCGAGTTTTGGATTGGGTATAAACAGTTCCTTTTGAGAAAAAAAAAACTAGGAATAGTTCTAACGACTCGTCAAAGTGCTCGGTTTCTGCTCGTTACGTTCCCGTCTCGTGCTATAAATCGACCTGCTTCAAGTGATAGAAAAAGGTTTATTATTTGGTAAGGTAACAAATTTGTTTATACAACAAACTGTTTTTAATACAATTAATTAATTAATTTAAACTATTGGAATATTTTGGTACTTTCTGCTTTGGATTAATATAACAATATATTCAGCCAATAAGAGCACAGTATCACGTAATTTACTTACCCTTCAAATACAAAAAATACTAGGGAGGACATCTGCGTGTATGCGCGCCTACACACCTCCTTCAACCAAACAAATATTAAATAATGTATTTTTAAATCACATTTTTCAGACGATATTTATTGTCTAGTGTACCTGTGTGTACACCTTCCAAATTTAGTTAGTATTAACTGAAATAGTCCACTGAAGAAAGAAACGCATTAATTACCGAAACAGCTGATTTCAACAATATCACGACACTCATTCACACTCACACGAAATAACATTCAGTTGGTCCATTTAGTGCAAGGTGAACCGATCACTCAGCTTTGGTTTACGTAAACGACATTCGACAGCTGTTTACCTGTGTTAGAACTACAATCCGATGTCATCACTTATCCTAATCACATTTTTCTTACTATCAATCTGCCAAGAAATTTTTGAACATTGGGTAATCTGTTTTAAAAATTATAGGGATCTCAACGCGATAAGCAACTGAGTTTGTATACAATAATTTAACTAAAAAACTACTTATCAGATTTTAAGCAAAGCTTTATATCCAGTAGTAGCAGAGCTACCTGAATAATATAAACTATGTTACGTTACGATTTTTCACAGTGGTTTTATAAGTGATTTTCAAGATATATAAGTGAAGTTATTGTATAACGCATATATGCTAGTTAAACCACTTGTCATTAAAGAGAGGAA
Organism: Philaenus spumarius; assembly: GCA_018207615.1. Lineage (NCBI taxonomy): Eukaryota > Metazoa > Arthropoda > Insecta > Hemiptera > Aphrophoridae > Philaenus > Philaenus spumarius. The sequence continues at coordinate 113,918 of JAGFPH010003162.1, read as the reverse complement.
ACATTTTTGACATAGTTTACCTATTGCGGTTAAATAAATGATAAACTTGTTCACGATCAAGACTATACTACAGTGTTGTAACAATACACTGCGGAGGGGTAGTGATAACTGCGATGTGGTAACAGTGTTGCAGCAATATGCTGAGGTTTGGTAACGATATACTGCTGCATTTTAGCGATATACTGCAGAGTGGTAGTGATTACTGCGGTGTGGTAGCGATATACTGCGGTGTGGTAGCGATTACTCCGGTGTGGTAGCGATATACTGCAGAGTGGTAGCGATATGCCGCAGTGTGGTAGCGATATGCCGCGGTGTGGTAGCGATTACTCGGGTGTGGTAGCGATTACTGCGGTGTGGAAACGATATACTACTGCATTCTAGCGATATACTGTGGAGTGGTAGTTATAACTGAGGTGTTGTAGTGATATACTGCGGTGTCGTAGCGATATACTGCAGTTTTATAGCAATATGCTGAGATATGCTAACAATATACTGCGGAGTGGTACTAATTACTGCGGTGAGGTAGTGATTACTGCGATGTGGTAACGATATACTGCTGCATTCTAGCGATACACTGCGGCGTGGTAGTGATTACTGAGGTGTTGTAGCGATATACTGCGGTGTCGTAGCAAAATACTGTGGTGTGGTAACGACATATTGCAGTGTTCTAGCAATATGCTGGGGTATGGTAACAATATACTGGGGAGTGGTAGTAATTACTGCGATGTGGTAGCAAAATACTCCGGTGTGGTAGCGATATGCTTTGTGTAATTTTAACGATTGAATTAAGTTGGATTATACTTTTCTTCATCCATATTACGTTTGTAAGGTAATTACTTTATTATCTAGTAAAGTTTGTACTTTGCAACAAATTAACTGTAAAACTCGCTGTTTAATTTGAATGAAATTATTATTATGTAAAGCACTGCTACCGAGTGGCCTGGTCTGTTTTCTAAATTGAGAAATATATATTGAAAGCTAAGAAAAATGTAGAAATTTATCCCATATAAAATAAATATTTGTGCTACATACTAAAGTTAAATGTATTTAGGAACACAGTGTCGAGTCACTTAGCACAAATTAGTTGATTTTAACAAATTAAAACCCTCAATTGGTTTGAAAATGGTTCTATTTTTAACATAAGCGAAGTCTCGTCTGACTATTGTTATTCTAATTGATTTTATTTGAAAGAAAGAAGAATTGCCAATACAGCTAGCACCAGTACAAACAATAAATCAGATGGCATTTGTCTCAAACAGAACGGTACATTAGATTGCATTGCCGATCCCTTGACAACGTAAATAGTGTCCTCTTTTCAAATCGAAACTTGCGGTCAATGTCGATGGAATTAAATTAAACAAATCGAAATTCCAACTGAACGAAACAAACATTGTAAAACATATGATTAATGGTTCGGTCACTTTGCTGGGTTAGAGATGAAAGCGGAATAGTTTGTTTGCAAAATGTAATCATAACATCAATAAATAACTGCTGATGAAACTGTAAAACTAATACTGGTGTAAAGTACTGGTATTGGCTCCGGTTCAGGCGTTGAATAATGATAAATGAGCTGAAAATATGGGATAGCAAAACATGTACATTACGGATTTAAGCGGGGATAATATTGAAGAAACAAATGCTTTGAATAGTACGTCCATAATCTAAAATCACACATATGTCTTTTAAACGTTTTCAGACTTTTTTATTATTTCTGTTTTATATATATATATATATATATATAAACCGAACCGTTTTCGTTTAGATTGGTCTTGAGAGTCGGATTTTACATTTTATAACGGCTCTAGCTTGCAGATAAAGGATTAAACAATGACTCACTTAAAAGATACTTGAGATGACATATATTCGTGAAATGTTACAGTTTCGAGATTTTTTAACTGCCCTGTATACTGCCTATTTATTTTGTATGAATCTAAAACGTATGTTCTCATACAGAAATTTCAAAGAAAATTTAAACATGTAAATAATCCTATGATATTTGCCCTTTCAAAAGACATACCATAGCTAATGGAAGATGTTTAATGTTGATACAATATCAGCTGTTTTCTCAAACGCCTATAATTTGGTACGTAATATATTTTTCATTGGAATTTCAATCAACGACCGATTTCATACTTTAAAACTATTTGTATCTGTATGACATGCTTTTGTTTATTAATAGGCCCTAAATAGTAGGCTACTGTTTTTGACTAACCTGTATGATAAATCATGTTATTTGAGAAGAATGTTTTAAAACCTCGGAGGATTTTCTTTAACTGGTCAACCTTTATGTAAGGGATAAAAAGAGAGTTCCTACAAATTGTATGGTTTTCATATGAAAGTTGTTTCATCTAGATGGTTTCATCTAAGGAAGCAAACAACACGTTTTCTTGGATTGCAACTACTTGACAATGTCGTAGAGAAGCCTCTACAAAGTGAGGCGTTACAGTATGCTGCGCTTAATTTGGGGGAGTCATATTGTCCCCCCTCCCTCCCCTATTTAGTTGAAGATTATAACGAGAATGCTGTTACTGTAAACCAGATGCGATACAGAGATAACCTTTTGCAAGAGTTGTGAAGAGGTTTTAGCATGCTAGCAATATGGGTTTTATTTCCCAGTTTTTTTGTTTCCAGAAAGGTGGCGCCACCAGTTACACCGCCGTAGTTACTACTGATTTACTTAACTTTAATTTACCCCCCCCCCTCCAGTTCTCCCATTAGACGTAACTATTTAAATTGCGTGTTATTATTTATTTTATTTCCTATAAAACACTTAAAATTATTAAATTAAATAAGAAATAACCAGTAATCCAAAAAGGATATATTTTAGAGTCCTCTACGGTTGAAATAAGGTAATTAATTACCAATATTTAAAATAACTAGATAAATTAGAAGCACGTAAAAATTCCTTTTTACCCACATGTTCGAAGATCTTCAACAACGCTGCGTGAGTTGTCTAAAACTTAATGAAGGGTATATATAATGTGTGTTTAAAACTATAGCCGTCAGGTACCTTTTTACTTTGTAAAATTTGTATAAAAGTAAAACATTTAAAAATATTACTTTCAGTACTTTTTCTTTTGTCAAATAGTATACAAAAACGAAGTTACACGTAAAACAGTTTGTTGTTTTCCCCAAATTGTTTGTTTTATCCCAGGCTTCTTGTTCAAAACCTTAGGAACTTTTCTTCAAAATTGTTCAGGCTAAAAACTATATAAAACCCGTACCGTTATTTAAGTTTACCAGCATGAAAAATCCTAAACTACGCCATCTAGTCAACTATCGGTCACAGAAATAACAAAAATATAATCCTTGAAGCAATACGACATTTTGATCACAGCGCATGCGTCACAAACATTTTTTCCTGTTGACCTTGGCCGCATTAGAGATCACTTGAAGTTCAACTGTTTTTCAGTTCACATGGCTTTTCAAAACTACCGTCATGCTAAAGAGAACTAGCATAGATCATGAATAATAAAATAGATAATGCATGCATACGGCGGCTGTGTGACGAAAAAAAAGTTGTCGGGAAAATATTTCATGATCGCGCCGCGAGGTAGCGCTAGCGAGAAATCATTCAAGGCATTGGTGCTACACACCACTTCCGTCGTTTCCCCCATAGATCGCGCCAGTATCGTCGAATTTACAGTGGATTGAAATATTGCATTGGATCGGAGTTCTATTAGGTTATCCAAATGCAATGGAAATAGTAATCAAATTACAAAGTTTTTTTCTTAAATACAAAAGTCGCAATAAGTTAACCAATACACAGTGTCCTATTCAGATCATCAATATGATTTCAATTTCAATAAATTCATCCATACCGAGCGTAACCATCAAATCATTTAACTCCAAGTCGGAAAAATGGCGCCTTAAACACTCGCCAGTTAATTATATATTTTTATCAAGCTTTTCAAAGGTTATTGAAGCCGCCATATATATATAGTTAAACTTTATTTTTACAAAATCTATTTGAATGTCAACCTTCTAACTTATAGCCTAAATTTCAACCAAAGCTAAACTTTTAGTAAAGCATTGTAATAGTTCCAGTGATAATAAAAACTCTAAGCTGCTCATGAAGTCAAGTAAAAGTAATAAATGTATTATTAGCCATTTATAACCTTGCTGTGCTAGTTTACGTTTAATGTTACCATGTGGCTGGATATAGCTTAATTTCATTGTTTAAACTTGCACATTACAATCTGAGCAAAACGTTTTAACCTGTCTAGAACACAAAACACACGTGGCCTTTAAAACATGATGCTGAGTAAAATTAATTATAATGCAGTGTACCTTTTAAATACTGTCAAGTATTTAATTAAACTGTGCATATAAATATGATAAAATACTTGCTTTCTAATTTCAATAAATTATCAAATAACAATATTTTTTTTTAAACAGAATTTTTCTAAGACAGTCTTAATTTGTTTTGACAGATTAAGTCTGGTTCAAGTGACAAACATAAACTCATATAACTCCAAAAACCAGAACTAAAACATTTTGTAAACCACTGCAGTTTCGACCATCTACATTGTGTAAACTTTTACTTTTTGACTAAATCAAAAACCAGCTAATACATGTTAGTTTTTTTAACATCAAATTTTTACTAATACTTCTACTATTTAGTAATTTTTTATTTAAAAGGCTAAGATACACAAAATAAAATCATGATACTTGTAAGGTTAACGTAAAATAAAATAACTGATACAAATATAAAATATAAGGGTGGCTTTACGTGTATTTTTCGGTTCACAGTCTTTAAGGGATTACATTTTAGAAATTCGTATGGTAAAATCATTTAAAAAAAATGATATATATATAAATATATTTTCTTAAATTTATTAATTTTATTTATTTATTATTGTGTTTATTTTTTTACACTTTCCAAATTAACTAAATGTAAAAATTAAATTAAATTAAAATAAATTAGAGGTACCGGTATCTTCCTTTTGTAATACACCTATGTATAAAAGAATAAGTAGATACACTACTCATGTCATTGTAGAACTTAACTCACACTAATTTTTCAATACATTTTTAATATCTCAACGGATTGTTCTAATTTCATTAAATTAACCTTGTATAATTTTAATCAGTTACAGTTAAATTAATAATTTTCTTTCAAGTGTCGAATGGAAGTTTCAGACCATACATTGAAAAGCTGAACCTTGAAGTAAGTAAGTGGCATTATTATTTTTTATTTTTTTTATTTGTATATGTGTTTAGTATAACCTATATATATTTGTACTGTATATGTGCCCTTTTCTATACTATAATATTATAAAGAGGTAAAATAATTTGTTTGTTTGTTTGTATGTAGCGGGTAATCTCTGGAACTACTGGATCGATTGAAAAAATAGGTTTACTAACAAAAAGCTACACTATCCCTGAGTAACATTGGCTATAATTAATTTTGATAATACTTTTTTTCAATATTAGTAAATTTAGTCGGAAAAAATCTTAGGTTATGCCTAGACTGATGAACCAACACATGTATTTACATTCATTACCATAGCAACCAATTGAATAAAATAATAGATAAAACCGCCGTTTGCTCTAATATTTCCATTAACAGGTGATTTCAAACTATGAAGCAATTATTTGTATTTCTAACTTTTAGGTTAGGTTTTTACTAAAGTGTAGACCTGAGGCTTGCTGGTGCCTTTATTATAAACGCTGTTATACGAAATAATTTGATTTAAACATTTAACATTATTTACCATCTTAGCTTTGGGGTTATTATCAATCCTACACCTTTATTATAAAGAAAACATAACATAAGTCAAACGGTGTAGGCGTGCGTAGCACGCAGGGGTTTTCTGTGGTGTATAATATATTTGTATCTAGTCAGCTTCAAGTTTAATTTAATTTAAATAATGCCCAAGAGTGGAACAAACCACTAAACTCTAAATGTCCAAAGTAATTTTTGTAAGGTTTAATTCAACTTTAAAGCAGAAATCACGTTAAAAAAAGTCCACGAGTTGTAGCTCACTAACAAAGCATTTTCGGAATTGTGATAATATCAACTTTTTTCATTACTATGATAAGAGTGCGTGATGTTTGGAACACTCTGTAGCTCACGTTCAACTTACTGTCAGTATAGTCGAAGTTTTAAATGAAACTGACTGAAAGTTAATGTGATGAATTTACATTTTGAAGGTTTACTATCACTCCAAATTTCCTTCGTATTCAATCAACGACAGTCGCTGTTAGTGTTTTTGGTGTCAGTGAAGTGAATAGCCTTCTTTAATTCAGTCTCCAAACCTAACTAAAATGGCTCAATAATAAGCTGTATTTGCACGAATGCTGAAATATGCAGTATTTTGTCTCTAAAAACGATCACTGCTACGCAAATTTCGTATTTCCTATGCTAGGAGCTGACCTATTTTTTTTTACATTTATAGCCTAAATGAGTAGAAACTACATTATTTTTTATTTTTCAACCTTGCTACGTAATAATCACTAATATTTTAAAGCGGACGCACATGTGCGTCCACAGCACATAGGCTTACAATTGGCGTGCGAAGCACGCAATGCTATGTGTATTGAAAATTCTCCCAATATGGGGAATGCCGTGCGAATCACGCAATGCACTGTGTATTGAAAATTCTCCCAATACAAGGGTTGGCGTGCGAAGCACGCAATGCATTGTGTATTGAAAATACTCAAAATACTGGGGTTGGCATGCGAAGCACGCAATGCATTGTGTATTGAAAATACTCCCAATATGGGGGTTGGCGCGCAATCCACAGTACGTCGGCCGCTTCATTGTGTTCAGTGTCAAGCTCACATAAGCGTCCTTAGCAGTGAACGTGTTAGTTTCTATAATATTTGTCAGCGACAGTTTTAGATTGTGCTTTTAGGATCAGTGAAGTGTTTAGTTTCAGAATATGAAAAATAATCAACAAAACTTTCCATTGTTACCAATAAATTCCCACTAGAGTATTCAAACATTTTTGACAAATGAGCTAGTTAATTGTTAGAGTGTTATTGGTTCTCGGGTGATAATAAAGCACATGTTGTCACACAATACTAAATATGAAGGTTGAGTATTTCTCTTACTGATTTAACAATATATATATGTATATGATTGTACATGTTTATTGTTATAGTCTCGTTTTACTACATTGCAAGAAACTATCTACACCAAACAAAATAAATTAAAGAATCCAAAATTCAGAACAAAAGTTTTTAATTTGGTTTTTTCGTGCAATTATTAATCCGCAGTGATTTGTGCGTAATTAACTTTTTGTTTACATTGTATTAGCGAATTTCCATGGAAAATATAAGTTATTGCAGTTACTCCTATCGTGAGACCCAAGGTTACAATGAGCACCGATTGTAATCTCCAGAACACATTTTGTAGTGTCATTAAAAATTGTATACATATACTGTGTATACCAGGTGTCTTAAAATACCCCCCCCCCCCCATTACATTTGTTTTCATTAATTTAAATAGGCAGATTTGCTTTGGGGTTTGTTAACATAACTAAAAATTGAGTTTTTTTTATGTTTCGTAAATTTCAACCCCTCCACCAAAAACGGGGTATTTTGGGGGTAAGTCGAAAATTTTAAATGAGAACCCCCTATTGAGTGACACCTCATTTTAAAGGCCTTGATAAAAGAAGAATATTTTCGCAAACCGGAGGTCTGTATGTTGACTCTATCCAACATTTTGGCCAATCAAAGTTATAATTTTCCCCCATTTAAATAACATTAAAATGTTCAAGATGATACTGGACTTCAGGGGTTGATACAACCTTGCTTTGTTATTCATAACTGTGCATGTTTGTCGACTCCTATTAGTAAAAAGTCCAGTACCTGGGAATTCCAGAGGGCTTAGCTTTACTGTTTTTTATACAATTACTATGTTTTATAACTTAGATCGAGTGACCTACTGGTTGAAACCCTTGTAAAAAATAACAGCTGTATCATCTTTAACATTTCAATGTTATTTAAATGGGGAAAAATTATAACTTTGATTGGCCATTATGTTGGATAGAGTAAACATACATACCTCCGGTTTGCGCTAATCTTCTTATTTTATCAAGGCCTTTAAAATGAGGTGTCAACTCAATAGGGGTTCTCATTTAAAAAATTTCGACCTACCCCCCAAAATACCCCATTTTTGGGGACGGGTTGAAATTTCAAATAAACCAAAAAACTCCATTTTTGGTTAAGCCTTACTCAACCTTAAAATAATGTTGGTTTATTTTTAAAGCAAACCTAATTATTTTATGTTTTATATAAGAGTGTTGGTTATAGGTGACTTTTCCATAAGTTTTGGCCCAAAACCCCCCACCCCTCGGATTTTTACGGATTTAACTAGGCTTCAATGTGGCATACATAACTCAAGTTGTATTTGAGATATGAGCCTCATATATTTTTTTTATTTTAAAAAGGGCATTCCATTCTACAACCTGTAGTATGGATATTCAATTATATAAAATATTTCTGTAAAAAATAAGTTATTTAATTTTTTTATACAAAATTTTAGTAAAATATTTTTTTAATAATTTCTTAAAATCTTTATTATAGGAACTCATGTACATCCATACTACAGGTTGTACAATGAAATGTCCTCTTCAAAATAGAAAAAAAAATATGAGGATATCTCAAATACAACTTGAGTTATGTCTGCCACAGTAAATGAAAACGTGTGAAAACAAAACTTTCGGAAAACGGCCTAGAAAAAGACTCAGTTATATAGAGAGCACTGCTAGCCTGAAATATGTGTAAGCGTTTCGTTTTTAGATAAAATAAACTAACTAATTATAAGCATATTATCTATACTTATTGTATATCAAATTGTTCAGAAAATCACAGGGAACAAAACTAGGTGGGAAAAAAAATATTTTTTTTTTTCATTTTTATCAATATTAAGAAGGGGTGCCCCCTTAACAATCCCCAAAGCAAATCGGTCTATTTCCACTAATAAAAAAAATAATAGGGGGGTGAGACTAAGATACCTGGTATGTTCCCACTCTACGACTGAATTTGGTCCAAATTTGGTAGACACGTTGGTATTACAAATCGTTCGAACGAATTCGTTAGCCAAAAAATACAACAACCTGTTTACCGGAAATAATAATTTTGAGATTTTTCATACTATAATAAAGTATTTTATGTAAAGAATAAATATAAAAGAGTACTCTACAAATTTTCGTGAAAATCGTTAGAGCCGTTTTAAAGTTTGGATACATACAGAACTCCCTTGTTTAATAGTATAGGATATAAAAGAGTACTCTACACATTTCGTTGTTTTACACGAAAACCAACCAGCCAGTCTGGTTCCCCCAAAATCGATCAAAATGTAAAATATCATAAAAGTACCCAGTTCAAATCCACGTGGTAATTTTGCATCCGAGTTCGTCGATCGGTATGCAAACTCGCGAAACGAGTTTTTCCGCAGCAAGCGAAGAGAAACCATAATTCAAGGTCCATAATCCAAAGTGCAAACGAGTAAAGCGAATGTTTACGCTGTAAGCGGAACGAAGCAGCGCGTGAGCCGGGACTGGAGGCTAATGTTCTACTAATATATTTCGTACACGTAGGCAGCTATTCAGCTCCTTCGTAGTAGACCAATTCCCAAAGAGTTGGTATCCTAAAAAATGTGTACTTAATCTTGGAAATTTGCTCAACCCACGTCAGCGTTTCAGTGGTCGAATTATTAGCGAATTTCCATAGGAAAAATGAGCTATTGCAGTGGTCCTTATGGTAAGACCCAAGGTCGGGAGTAGCAAATGAGCATCGATCATGGTTCCCAGAACCCGTTTTGGGTTGTCATTAAAAATCATATTTATATATGTGCTCGCACTCTAGCGGCCGCATTTTAAGTCCGATTTGGTTCAAATTTGGTACGCATGTTGGTTGTCTACGTCGCTCGGACGAGTTCGTTAGCCAATCGAAGCACGTTTTTTGACCGGAAGTAACAATTGTTTGAGATTTTTCTTTGAGAATTAATTTGTTTTTGGGTTTTTTTCTGCAAATATAAATGTAGGATGTTATTCTGCACATTTTATTTTTTTACGCGACCTTATAGCTCGCTTGGTTCCCCCAAAATCGATCAAAACGTAAAATACCATACAAGTACTCGGTTCAAAGCCATGTGGTGGATTCTACAGTGAGGTTGACGTGCAAAGCACGCAATGCTTTTTGCGTTGAAGATACTCCCAATACCGGGGGTTGGCGTGTGAAGCACGAAATGCATTGTGTTTTGAAAATATTCCCAATATACGGAATGGCGTGCGAAGCACGCAAATCTTTGTGTATTGATGAATAATGATGATACTCCCTATATGCGGAATGGCGTGCGAACCATTTTGCAGCTTTTCAGCACCGACGTGAATAGACCTATTTCCCAAATTGTTGGTTGAAACCCTAAAACATAGGCCTATAAACTTAATTTTAGAAATCTGCTCAACGCACATTAGCGTTTCACTGATTCAATTATTTAACTATAAATTGTCTATTACTAGTAGGAACGAACTGTAGTTGGTAGTGAATGAACCAAACGTCTGCAAATAATATGGAAAAGCAATATTATCGGTAGCATTATTATAGAGAAATCCATTCACTGTGTTTGATATGTCTCATCTGCTCTAGCGGGAAAACAGGCGCATCCAATGGAAACTTAATATCGAAGATGTTGTTTATCAAAGCGTTAAACAATTTTAGCGACTACCTTGCGAAGAAAATAAGGAAGGTATAGGAGCAACGGGAAATAAAAGAATTTATTTGGCTACAACGACTAATATAGCAGACATTCAACTTATCGTTCTTTAGCGAGACGAACACCTTGTCTGAATTGACTGGAAACCACTGACCTAAAAACATCAATACGAAAAAGTATTCTCATCCGCAACGCCATTACCAACCTTCTCACGTTTTCTCTTCCTGTTACTTTAGTCCCAGTTTTGGCACCGTAAAATACACATGTTTCTTTTGCAATCGTGACCATATTTCCAAACTATGATGCTGGCTGTCGGAAGATCTTTGTGTTGTTTATTTCCTCTAGACAGCCTCCATTTTTTTTTCGATATAACCTTAAAATACCACTGTTTCAAATTTAAGTACTAGACTGTTGAACAAACTTTGAGTAGCTATTTCAACATAAAAACATGTATATTCGTGTATACTGTCAACTCTAAAAGAACATGCCTCTTAATCAATGCACATTTTCTTCCGCTAGTCATAATCATTAAATAATTTTTGTAGTATCGTTTTCCATAACAATCAACTATCTTATCCGCGGCCTACGTGAAACTTTTGAAACATACCTTCGTGTAGATTATTTGCACCTGTCTCCTGGCCCAATCATCTTAAACTTGCCACTTCTATCGTCGCCGTCCCTTCTCACTGTATCCCTATCTAAACAGTGCAATTCCTTGCAGCTGAACGCTTTAACATTGCCTCATTTCAAACCATTTTATAAGTCTATCATTTGTAATTGAGTGTTGAAAAAAAACTGAATATTCTTTATAAAATTTCGGATCCGGCTTGCAAATTATTTTTCGTTATAAATTTTGTATTGTATTAGGAAAAAAATTCAAACTTTGTTCTTACAAAAGGTCAATTACATAACAAATCAAAAGCATTTAAAAAAATGTAAATTGCAAGACGGATGCGTATTGTGACTGTGCTTAAAATAAGATCTTGCAAACAATTTTATGATAAAAAGTAAATGAAATAAATGGTTTGAAATTTAACATTGCTCTTATGGGATAAAAATCCAAGATGGCCGCCAATACAGCAGACCATTAAGCGTTGCCCTTACCACTTACTTATTATCATCTTTTTTCTTGAAAGAGTCGTTTTTACATGGGTTCATTAAACATCAGTCCCAATACAACTAAACATTTCGACTTTTCCTTTATAAATGCCATACTTAATATTTAAAACTTATGTTTTAACGCTAAAGTTAAATTTAATGTTCCCGCAATGTAGATTAGATTACCTTATAACCAAAGTAATTGGAACTGAATAAACTATGAGTTAATCTGCTAGGTCATTGCTTGAGGCCGGTCAATGGCGATTTGATGCTAGTGCTTTGGTTGTATACAGAACAAAATGATACAAAACCAAATGTGCATTCTCAACTGCCTTGCGAGACTTTACGTAACGACAATTTGTCAAAATTATGTAATTTAAGTTTTGAGGCTACATATTTTGAGAAAACTTACAAACTAAGTTAATTTTTTCCTTACTCAAAAAGAAAAACGGAACCCGTATACTATAGGAAATTACCCGACGTAAAAATTCTCAGAAACGAGCGACGACAACAAGCTGACATCTGGCGTAGGTAAAAGTCATGCTACCGTCATATATTTCAAAAACTATAATTAAAATATTTTGCTTTTATTTAGAGGAACAAAGTTTGGTACCCTAAAATATAAATATTTTATAATAATACCGTGTGGGGTATAGTTTCTTTAAGAGTGTCAAAAGTTAAAAACAAAATGTAATTGCTTCCCCACGAAACCCCGTAGCCATTTGCAAAACTACCGTAGGTAACATTTTTTTACCTGTTGCTTGAGAAACTATAGCGGTTCCCAACTTTTATAAAAAGTTGTGTACGGGAATACCGTGCTTGGAAGCCATAGCGTCCTTTTGATGTCTCCACCACGAATAAAATAATCTATTTTACTATTCTTTGTTTTCAGTTCTATATTTTCGTTCACTGAATGCACTTTTAAATAAACTAGGGCTATCATCCCAAGAGCTGTTAAAATTAAGGAGGCTGTAATAATACAAACAAACGCAATACGGCCAAAATATAAGAGTACTGGGACCCCGCAAGGCACATATTTGCTACATTAAGCATCACTTCAAATACTTCATTTTTCAGCTTTAACCAAAACAATAATAAAAACACAAACTGGAAAAACATAACGCCATGATAACAAAGGCAGACAAAGGAAACACAGTGGTAATCATGAAAACCGATGACTACAACTCCAAAGCCCAGGAATTTTTCCATAACAATGGCATTGAGAAAATTAAAAAAGACCCAACTGTTAAATATGTGAAAGAATTAAATAGAGCCATCAATAAATGCACAACGGTATTTGATGAAGCCACGCGCCGTTTTTTAAAATCCATCAACGCATCCGCGCCACAATTTAATGGGCTTCCAAAGATCCACAAACAAAATGTTCCTGTCCGACCCCTAATCAATTATACTAACGCACCAAGTTACAAAGTTGCCAAGAAGTTAGAACAAGTTATTAAAAATAACACCAACATAAAGAACAATCGTACCATTAAGAATACAATAGATTTTGTAAACAAGACCAGTAAATTAACAATCTCACAACAATATAAAATAATATCACTTGATATTGTAAATTTATACACAAATGTCCCAATACAGGAAACACTATCAATTTTAAATGACAGTCTTATTGAACATGGTAAACTGAATCATCAAGAAATTGGTGAATTGATGCAATTGATCGATGTAGTTTTAAAACAAAACTATTTCACTTTTAACAATGAATTCTTCGCACAGAATGAAGGACTAGCAATGGGTTCGCCTTTATCAGGTTTATTAGCAGATATCTACTTAAATTATTTTGAAAACAAATTTTTACTCTCTAAACTTAACAAACTTGAAAATAACATAATATTTTATGCTAGATACGTTGATGATATCTTCATCGTATTCAATGGCACCACTAGACAAACTGAAAAACTTAAAAATTATTTGAATTCTATTAACCCCAAATTCCAGTTTACTATGGAAACCGAATTAAATAACAGAATAAATTTTCTTGATGTAACGATAACTAGAAAGTCCGATAAATTTCAATACAAAATATTTAGAAAGGAAACTACAACGGACATAACAATACATGCTCAGTCACACCATCCATTCCAACAAAAGATGGCAGCTTACAATAGTTTTGTGCATCGACTCCTATCCATACCACTCGACAGTGAAGATTTCACAGAGGAATTAAACACTATTAAACATATTGCCCAAGCAAACGGTTTCAATAGCCTAATAATTGACAAGTTAATAAGGAAACATAAGAAGAAAATAACAAATAAGAAACGTAACATTATAATGAATGGAACGGACAAAAAGAAATTTGTGGCCACTGAATACACCAATATAATGCCTACAATTCTAAAAAACGCATTCAAAAAACATAACATCGTCGTCACTCATCGCACGAATAACAATATACAAAGGATACTACGCAGAAAAACAAGTATACCTACAGATAAAAAATCGGGTGTTTATAAATTGGTTTGTAATGATTGTGATTGTTTTTACATTGGCCAAACGGGCAGAACACTTATAGAGCGCTATAAAGAACATTTACCCAAAAATAACCTTTATGCCAATAGATTGAACTTTGCGCAACATTTAATTGACTGCAATCACTCATACACTGATTTCGAAACAAACATGACACCACTCCATATTCTAAAAAAGGGACGATTGATGAATGCAACTGAAGAATTTGAAATTTACAAGGCATTCAAACAGTCACCTGATACCATACTGAATGAAAAATTATCTTTCCAATCCAACTCATTATATGAAACAGTTTTGAGATACAATAGACTGATAAGACCAACCTCATAGTTTCAACTTTGGACCCACCGCAGCAATCACTAGTCCGCGGACCATGCTACAGTGCGCACGTGAAAAATTATGTTGTGTATTAAGTGTGTATTTTTATGTGTTTTTTGTGTGTGTTTACACGTGTTCGTATATGTTTTAATGTTTTGACGAACTCTACGGAGAGATAACTGATGATGGAGTCCCGACTCCGAAACGCGTCTTAAAACAAGGCATAATAGAAGTCACATGACGGAACAAAAACCAGGTATTTATTACTACAATTTATTTAATAATAAAAAGTTTGTATTTTGCATTGAAACTCACCTCAAACCAACCATAAAAAATATAATTAAAACCAAAAGTAACTACTGTCGTTTCTGATTTCAATGTCGGTAAAATAAGGTTTAAATATAATGTTCGAGCAATATGGAGAAATTTGCCTTGGCGCCACAGTAATTGAAGGTGAATAAAATATGAGTTAATCTACTTGGGCCATTACTCCAGGCTAGGTATGGTATAACATGGGTCTGTACATACTTTGTGGATACTTAGGGAAACCACATAACATGTTTTACTGTATAGTCCAGGAACGTGAAATAAAAGTAATAAATTTTAATAATAAAACCAGATTACGAAAAAAGTTATTTTATTTTAAAATTAAGAAAACGAGTTGTTGAATTAATTTCCTAACTGGTCCCAACATAACCATAAAAATCTTAGTGCATTTCCATTATAATTGGCTACCTTTTAAATGTTACTTCAGTTTCAATTCATTCAATGACAAATTACAGGATGGTCTTTGGTTCCGCCTACCTTGCAACATAGGCATGTAAGGTATGCGGCAAAATAATCAGTACTGAAATTATTATAGTTTAAAGGTTTTATATTTGGACAAATATAAAAAGTAAAATCAAGTTTAAAACGTTACTTTTTAACACGTATGCATTCTATATGCCCTCCATTAAGTTTTAGGCAACTCTTTTTAAATATACAATAAGACAAATATAAGCTGAGTCAAAACACTACTCGTACGACGGAACTTGTCAACAACACTAGTTGCGCCATTACTTGCCGACTGTTTGGGAAATAGTTCTTGAAACTCTACAGCAGTTCGCATCAAAAAGGACCTGTTCCGTATGAGCGAAAGTAACGCTCTACGATAAAACTTCAAGAACCATTCCAGCGTTAACTAACCTCAAACAAGGAAGTAATAATAAGCAAAATTGAATGATAACAATCAACAATGTAATCAGCTGTTCTAAAAACCAACAACAGCTGTTTTAATTTCGGTGCTGTTTATTTTGGCGCATTCTGTACATGTTAATTTAAAATAAATATTAAAAAGTTTCTATATTTGGTAGGCACATTTTTAGATCTGGCGTTTCACGTCAACGTCTTTCAAAATCCTTTTCTGAAGAACTATGTATCCTTTTCTATATTTGAAAATGTATGATTAAGCTATAAAAATATTGTTTTCAGAAAATGTTGGTATTCTGCGTTTTTCAACATAAAAACACAAAAATAAATATAAGCCTACACTTTATTGTAAACAATTTATGGGTTCAGAAATATTATGCTTTTAGTAGAGGAATAGACACATTGTTTATTAATAATATTCTAATTATTATTTTGGTAAATCGAATGACAACCAATTGGTCAACATTGGTTGGGTAGTGCCTACATTACATCACAAATAAAATAACGTATCTTCACTTTAGATTTTTCGTAAATTATATGTAGCCTACGTTGTCTCTCTTATTACCTTAGTGGAACTGATTTTCATCTAATTCGAAAAATCTGTTGGATAATTAATAAACGGTACCAGATAAATGCCACATACTTTCTCCCAGTTGAAACTTTATACCTTCCCAAGAGTAGCATAGGAGATGGTTATTTAGAATTGCAAAAGTAGGACATACCATCGAAAATATTGCATGTAACACACATCCATATTATATTATTATTATTATTAAAACTAAGCCTGTATAGGTGCATGAAAAAAGGTTTTGAAAATTTTTTAAAAACAACCGCCTTTTTGGGCAAAAACTCCTAAAAATCAGTTATTATTATTACCTAAACGAGAATTTTTAGAAAGATGCGGTTTTTTGCGTATGGTAGGGTATATTAAGGGCTACAAATAAGCCAAATTTTATCAAAATCGTTAGAGCCGTTTTAGAGGAATTTTTATTTTTTTCGTTTTTTGGCAATTTTTGGGGGGGGTAAAACCCTTTAAAAATCTAATATTAAAAAAAAAATTTTAAACCTGGAGATATTACCAAACTACACCTACATACCAAATTTCATCAAAATCGAACCGTTGGTATGGTCTCCAGCTGTAACAGACACACATCCTAACAGACACACAGACACACGGACAGACATCACCAAAAAACCACTTCTTTAGGTTTCAGGGAGCACCAAAACAAATAATTCCACTAAAACAATTTTTGGGTTCAGGGAGCACCAACACAGATAATTCCACTAAACAATTTTTGGGGGTTCAGGGAGCACCAAAACAGCTAATTCCACTAAAAATTCAAATTTCGAAATTTTTTACGAAAACAATACTTTCTCCATATACTACGTATATAGGGAGAAAGTAAAAAGCTACACACGTCCACATACATAGGTACTATTATGCACTTTCTT
>JAGFPH010003162.1:53200-68530 GCA_018207615.1 Philaenus spumarius | reverse complement strand
GCGGTCTCGGGGAATGATTTTCTCACGTTTCTTCTTCTGTTCCAGCCCGACTTCTTCACTGGTTCTCTGGATCGTGCCTTCATCGGAGCCGTTGCCGTTGATGTCTGGTCTCGAGTAGAGACATCTTCAAGCCGCCACCGCTATACCATTAATGAGATTTTGTTATGTTTCAGATTGACTCTTACAGTCATTAGGGATATTCCCTAGACGCTGTTACTCCTCCCCTGTGAGCAGTTTGGGGAGATTGGGATGGTTTAGTGGGTAGTGGATCCGCGCGGCAGCGGATCGAGTCCCACAGTACCTCTCAGGCTGGCTGAGAGGTCTGCGTAAGAGCATTCCTCCACTTCAAAAAAAAAAAAAAATATTACTTTTTTCTGGAGAACTGTATATACACGGGGGAAATAGTCCAAAATATTATCTGCGTTCACCACCAGACCAACAAACATCTTCCGAAGCGAACTCACCTAACGAACTACAACAAGCGAACATCCAAACCATCTACCGAAGCGAACTTACCAAGCCAACATCGAGCGACATCAAGCCTACAACTGCCTTCCAAGGGAAACTGAATTATTCACGTTAGAGGTACCTTGCCTAGCCAGGATCAGGACTTTGGCCGGACTAGTGCCAGGCGGAACCAACAAATTGGCCGGACTAGTGCCACCTAAGGAAAGAGAGAGTTGCGGCAGGATATTTGAAGCCAAAGGAGTGAGGGAGTAATGTCGAACGCCAGGCTGTTTTTACGTAAAATAAATTCAGTTCTTTACTTAAAAATAAATCTTGTTTCTTCAAACCTCAACGCCAACTTCACAGCGCATCCGGACAGCAGACACTAAGAAGACCCGTTCGCGGAAAAGAGGCTAGTCTGGCTAGAACCTCCGCCGTAGCTCCGGCTACGTGTCACCCGATACATCACTACGCTCTTCAAGCTTATACGGTCCTTTTTAGGGCCGACTTCGTCCAGTAGTCTCTCGATCCAAGGCATTGCAGTCGTCTTGGTGACCGGGTAGTGCGAGCACTACTTAGGGCTACTGTGTCTTCGCTTCGCAACGATTCTACGCAACACAACAAAAACGACAGCGCAGCGCTATGCATCGTTCACAGGCTTCACCTGCAATCAAGCGCCCTTCAGGCTCACGTTCCCTATCATATTCGGCTTTTTTCAGGACCGAATTAGCGAGGCTTCACCTCACTGCCCTTCAGGCTACATTTTACCGAGGCTTCACCTCACGCCCTTCAGACCACTTTTTCGGCTCTTAAAAGGGCCTAAACAATTTTTGGACTTTTGCCGCCCAGCTGAGCTAAGCCATAATTTTTATTAAATTCAAATTTCCGGGGCGGCAACAAACAAAAATGCTTTGATTGGCAACATGCAATATTAGTAAAACGGCTTTTATACTTTTAACAAACGAATTCAATCATGAGAATATTTGTAATAAGTTACTTGTAAACTAAATGTAGCTGTGAAATCTCAACTGTTATATATATTACGTGGTATTAGGTTTGTGGCTATCAAAGTGCGCAAGCGCTGATAGACAATGGACGTTCCTGTACTTAAATTGTGATTCTGCAAGCCTACCTACAATTTTACATATTATATGTGGTTAAACTTAATATCCATTGCATAGTTTTAATTTTAATGCGATTGAAATATTCAGTCAAATGTTGATTGGAGTTAAAAGGTGAATGTACTCGCTTCGCTCGTCCGTAATTAGACTAAACTTCTTCGTGATACAGAATCTATACATGTCCATAGAAGTTATAACATGCTACCGTCGGAAATACGCCATATTGTGAACACAAATCACGCCCTATGAACCCGATACATGGGAAATATTAAATGACAAGGGGTGACTAATGTACAACCTCGAGCTGGCGGGTTGCCTCGGACGTAACTATTAATCGACCGATGTATGTGGTGATGCTGTGAATAATATTTTTACTGAAAAGGGAAGTATAAAGAACTTGTTACAATTTTTTAGAGCTAACTGAATATTCCATATTTTATGTAATTTGTGCCCATTGATTCACTATAATTACGAATTTGCAGAAGACTTATTTATTTTAAAGCGTCCCAAGTATGTATTTACAATTTATAAATATTATTTAAAACAGATCTTATACTTTACAAATTTTTAATGGAAAATTGAACGTAACGATAATTTAATTCCATAGTAAAATTTCAATCAAATAAATAACTAACAGATATAACGAGAACAACCGAGTTGACAGTCAAACCTCAAACAATCGATTCATACAGGACAAATTGAATGCAACCTCACCAGAGAATTAAATATTTAAAGTGTCGTTGTATTGTATAGGCTTGTTGAGTAATATAGTTGTTGGGAGTTGTAAATTTTAATTTTACTCTTGAAGAGCCCCTGACAGTGGGACTTGTTTCACAACAATTTTAGTGCGATAAAAACAATAAAAGTGCCACTGTTGTAAGTTTTTTTCCCGAATTTTAATATGACTTATGGTTTCACGATTTCTGTTAGTCGATACAAGTTTAACCGTTCAAGAATAGTAAAAAGAATTTACCAAGTCAACTTTGTATTATAAAACATTGTTCTATAATAAGCATTCAAAGTGATTTCCAGTAGTAACATGGGGTAATTTAGAACCAAGGTCACGTCACTTGACTCTAATCGTGAGACGAGAAGAGATAGTAGAGTCCCGCTAATCCGAACTAATTGGGACCAAACACTGTTCGGTTTAGCGGGTATTCGGAATAGGCGGATTTCATGAATAATATCAACGTATTGACATGTTAATGGGTAAATATTGTGCGGGCTGTCAGCTCTATACAGCGTTGATCGGCTTACGAACAGGTTCAGTGGGGGATGCGGAATACTAACCCCCGGAAAACTACCCCCCAGGTGAAACGTGACGTCACGAAATCTGCCAACTAACCAAACCAATATGGGAGCCGTGTCCGCGACTGGAATACTACCCCCCCTAGCAAAAGCGGGTCGCCGGAATACTACCCCCCGAAAAACAACCCCCCCCCCCCCGCAAGCCCCTTATCCCACAATTATACTGTTATCGGCAACATACTGTGACTAAACAGTTTAGGTTAGTCCTCTAGTTTTTTTTTTATTCTAATTATATCGAAACTTGAGTGTGCGTGACTGGAAAACTCCCCCTCCCGATCTCTGACGTCAAATGACGTAGAAACCTGCTTGGGGGGGGGGGGGTAGTATTCCGGCGACCCGTTCAGTGAAATGCATTTCCTTCGATGACTCATAACGCCGAGACATTACCTACCCCTCTCCCTCCCGCGTTTCAAACATATTTATGAATCACTGCGCTGAGCACTATTCTAGTAGTATCTAGTTCATTGTTTACTCTAGGGACTTTGATAAACTGTGTGCGCTTATTGCAAATTTATTGTAAATCTTTGTTCCGTGAGTGTTGAGTACTTTACCGAGCCACTGTGCCTTGTTTATTTGTTCGTAGTCCTTGACGTCAACTGTTAAACATTAAACATGGCAAGTAAACGAAGTCATTCTTCGTGCACTTTAAAAGAAACACTTGAATTTCAGTAAACTCTATTTAACTATTTTGTACAACAATAAATGTACATTTTTTCACGAACATCTTTTTAAATTTCTCCTGTTTTTTAAGTTTAAAAAGTGTTTTTTTTTTCTGAACTCTGTTCGGAATAGGCGGATTTTCGGATTAACGGGACTCTAACATTGCCCGGACTAACAATTTTCAGCTCAAAAATAACCCTCTCACACAGTTAGAAAATAAGTTATTTTAAGCTCTAACAAATTCAAAACAAAAATGTTGAAGTAAATGTTCAATTTAGAACTCCGCTCCCCCTGCTCGATTCGCTCGCCAACCTCCGCAGGGACTCATGACGAAGCCAACGCAAACCGATTATTATATGTTTTTACATTCTCACGGAAATTACGTCAGATTATTACAATTGCACTTGGATCAGGGTAGGGTTTTGGGGGTAGCAACGGCCGAGAGCCTGACATAGGCTACGCTCTTTAGAACCACAGTTTTTTGCATGAATGACAGGATTCGTTTGTCTATTCGAGATAGAAGATCTGTTTAGCGACAATAAACTCGATTGGGTGGCTATATTTATTTTTTCGTGCTTAGAGAAATAACCTAAAAACAAATTGTGTATACTCTTCCTTCGCTGTGTTAAAGCTCCTCCGTGTAGTTTCATTACACCGTTTTGTAAGTTGGAGATACGAGGCTGTAACACATTGAGGGATACAAGGCGATTACTTGAAAATTCACCACCTTTATATTTCAAATCTTACCTCTAAGTTATTCACCTTTTATTTTGAAACCCGAATTTTTAAATACAATTTATAATGAAAAGATACTCCCATAATTTGTAACCCATTGTTGAAAGTTCTTAATTTGACCAGTAATTTGAATTACAAATTTTAATTTAGTGCACATGCAGCATACATTATCGCACTATCATTTGAAACTAACCTAAAAACAAACTTCGTGATTTTCCCTTATTCAAAGTTATTGTTAAAAATTCACCGAATTTACACACCAACAGTGTTGTTAATAATTAAATGCAGTTTCGGCATTTAACTCAATCGTTTAATACAGTATTTCAAATTTAAAAAAAATTTGCTGTAAAACAAATTTTTGATGTAGCAAGCAACGTGATGAGCCGGTTTTATTTATTACACGTACTGAAGGATTATAAAAGGCTGTAATTTGCGGTATCGCAAGTTATGTGTGTCCGTTAAAAATTGTTGAGATAAAGGAAATGGATGGGTTTTTGATTTTGTACATGGGTTTTCCAAGGTTTCTAGTAAAGGTGAATAACACTCTTCAGGTTTTACATATCTCTTTCTTTAAATTAACAGAAGAGTTAAATTTTTTTTAAGTCACTCTATACAGGATAAGTCACTACTGACTACATTAATTTTAACAGTTGATTCTACATATCAAAAGGATCAAAAACATGTATATAAGCCCTTATCTGGGCTTAAACGATTAGCTGTCATGGCGTATTTTGTGATTTTTTCAAATTACACGACTTGGTACTATTAGTTTGACGATAAAAACCACACTAATGTAGTTATGACATGGAAAGTAATACCATTTAAAAGAGCATTAAATTTCCTATAAATTAAACATAGTACCCAAATAATAACTCCTTATAAAACGTTTTTTAAATAACACAAAAGTTAAAAATTATTGTTACAGACTTTTTCCTTTAAAATTTAAGGCTCAATTAAATCAGTTAAATTTTTTGTATTCTTATGTTCAATTACATAAAAAACTTCCTTATTTATTTAACTTAAAAATGATGTATAAATATTACAAAATATCACAAAATACGCCATGACAGTTAAACGGTTAAGGTCAGATAAGGGCTTATATACATTTTTTTGTTCCTTTTGATAAGCAGAATCAACTGTTAAAATTAATGTAGTCAGTAGTGACTCACCCTGTATAAAGCAACTATTACGATAAACAAAACAAAATATTGTTTTAATATCAGTTTCCTGGGTTTTCCAACAACTGTTTTCTGTTAAAAAGTCGACGATGGAATCTCAAGACAGAAACGATAGACCTGAAGCGCTGACGTGAAATCAGATAAATTCTGAAGTGATTAATGAAAGGAAGGTCTTTAATCACTTGATTGCTCACCAGCGAAGGGGAACTTTAGAAACCAGCAATAGAACAGTGGGAATACGGTAAAACCGAAATAAATTTACCCGAGATTTAATGCTGAGGTCAATTAAATAGGTTCGATAGATTTATTTAACTTTTCAATTTAATAAAGGTTTATATGTTGGTATACAAGGGGATAATACTAAACACATTCACGGTTCTAATATATTGTATTTAACTATTAAGAAAGAGAGTCGCTTTATTTACAAGTAGGTTTAAGTTGCAGTCAAATAGTCATAATTGGACAAACTTACAGTAGGAACAAGCTAGCTGCGCGCGCGGCAACCAGTATATTAGCCGTCCTGCTGACATTCTACCAGTGTATCGGGCAAGCGAAGGGAAATGGCTTGAGTGAGTCACGGCACTACGGCGCGGCGTATGTTTTTAGAAAGGTACCCCCGCCTCGATCCCAGCCCACCCGCCTGATCTGAAGGCCACGCGCGCAGCTAGATTGGGCCTAGTGTAGGTTATGAGCGTAATTCATTCTAGTTAGAAAAGTGACACTCCAAAAGGTTAGAAAGAAAACTCCTCAAGAGCATTGAGACCTAGCAGTTGGAGAATATACGATTGTGGGGTTCAATTATTGTTGGTACTCTTTCTAAGGTGAACTGTAAAAGAGGAGGGAATGACGTATCGAACATGCTCAGCGCGTGCGAGTTTCAACCTTAGAGCACGTTGGATTTTCTGGCGTTCGATTCAATGCGATACTCTACTCCCTCTCTTTGTTAGTCCAATTTATCTGGGATGAAGTAAAGACAATGGAAAAGAGAAAGAGATACGATAAGGCGTGAAGCAGGACGATGGAAGCCCAAAGAATGGCGCACTCATATAGCGTACCCTCATCCGAGTTTTAAAGTAGTGTTCTTATTATAAGAAGGAAATCAAAAAGTCAAGGGAAATTTATTTTTCCCTTTTTAATACACGTATTGCTTCACTGATTACTCCACTGTTGCTCATAGCCTCTATCATCTGTTCACTGGAAGATGTATTGCGATGATTTCGGTTTTTTATTGTGTTTTTAAAGGTTTTAAAAAGGAGTACTTCTTTATTAGATTACACCAATGAAGAAATGAAAGCATTCATTACTAACTTCGGAAGATGTGAAACCAACATAAATTATTCGGCGAAGAAGTTTAATAGAGAAAAGTGTTGACTGGAACAATAAGAATGGCTTTATTAAAATTGCAAGAATTTATAAGTATTGCAAGATTTCTCTCCAAGATATAAAACCAAATATAGTGCCAATATTAAATCGGTCAAGCACTTGTTTTACAATAGTTGACGAGTTTATAGGGGAGATAAATTGTCAATACAGTTAATGTGAGCAACTGAGATTACTGGAGCTAATTACCGACCTCATATATAAAATAAAATATTAATTTACATCGGTGTGAGCTGTTAAACATCCTTTTTCAGATCTGACCTAATTCCAAGCGATTTTCATATTTTCGGATCAATAAAAGAATGACGAGAATGATTATCGTTCCAATGAAGAAATAATAACTTCTTTCAGAAAAAAATTCGGAACCATTTGATTCTAACTTAACAATTAGAATATTTTTTTGAAAATTCAAAGGTTAATTAAGACCAGCAAAATTATAACGTAGAGAGTAAAAATATTTGTGTGTGGAGTGGCGTGCGTGATTTTAAAATGTGATTAAGAGGATACACATTATGCTCAATAGACTATGGGATAAGACATGCTGACCAGGTCACAGCCAACAACCAAGCTATTCTCCGGGACAAAGGACCTACTTTACTAAAATAGTCTTATTGGAGAAAAGGGTACTTAAAGTGACATGGAAAACCTGTATTTCCCGACATAGCTCCGTCATAATTGGGATTTATTTGCCCTTAACAAGAAATCAAGTACAAGCACTTTTTGAGAGACCTATTACAGGAGTTTAAGCATGCAAGTGGTGGTGGCTATTAAAATGATTTTCAACCAGGCCATCAGTTGTCCAGACTCTGCAAAATGTTGAAAACGTACTCTGCCACCGCGAATTACATTAATTTGCATATAAAGAAGCAAAGTGTTAAGATTCTTCGCAAAACGTGGTATATTTTATAAAACATTTTATTCGCAGGATTTGTGTAGTGTTTGTGTGTTTGTTATAATCCTGTTACTTTAAATGAGCAATTCTTGTATCTATCTTTGTATCTGTCGCGGATCTCGAAAACGGCTCTAACGATTTTGCTGAAAATTTGCTTACAGGGGTTATTTGACGTCAGGAATTGAATGCGCTAGGTCTTATGTCTTCAAAAACGCGCATAAAGTCTGAAAAATGGGCATAAAATTTAAAATTTGAACTTCTTGAATGGGTGAATGGGTACAGCTTCTTTTTATACCTCCTTCAAAGTCACTAAATATACGAATAGATACATTATAGGTACAATCCAGATGTTAAAAATACTGAACGATGCCCGTTCACCCAGGTACAAACGAGCCAAAGATTAGCGAGATCCTTTAGAGAGTTTTCCGACTGCGAGCGAAGAGAAGCAGCCATCTGAGGCCGTTGGCCAAGGCGGGGTTGGGACGCGAAGCGTCCAGGGGCAGAGCCCCTAGTGTTACTTAAAGAGGAAAATTATATTTGTTCTGGTAAAAATGTTATGAGGTTTGATTGCGGCACTCCCCGTAAGTTTAAGCTCTTGGCCCGTAAACGTTTCGCTACTAAACAAATATCGGTCCTTCAATTCGCAATTACATTGCTTCACTTTAAAACGTCGCGCTTCACTCCCACCACGTTCTAAGGAGTTAAATATTATAGTAATAAATTGAAACTCCTCCAAACTTTACCGAATTAGTTTACCATTCGAATATTACAGTAATATTTAAACTGAATGTCACATTGAATGTAAATTTCGTAAATAAAAAAATATTGTTTTGTAGAACCTTGTTCCATTTAGTTTACATTGTTTAAATGATTAAGCTAACCTGTGAGGAAGTGTTTTTTTTTTTTTTTTTTTTTTTTTTTTTTGTCAGAGACAATTCGTCTGAGAGAAAGTTTTGGATAAAGAACTAAATTTTATTTTCTTAGGTAATACTTCTTTCAATGTAGCAGACACCGTCCACCTTATAATAATAATAATAATAATGTAAGTAATTAAGTAATAGTATAGATTAGGTATGGATTCACACTGACAGTGGGGACGCTATATTGGCTATACAGACACTTTGCTGAGGTCAGAGTTTAGAGTAAAAAATGGGGGACGCTAGTTGGAAGGAAAAACAAAAGTAACAAGTCTGTCTGGGAGTACACGCGCTCACCGAGTCTGTTAGTAACTTTAGTCAGGAGCAGGCTCCAGACAACACAAGGTGGACTCGCTTGCCTTTGCCTTCATGTAGTTTAATTTAAAGTTCGGATTTGGTTGCTAAGCTTTAATAAACCGAGGTCTACTGTTCACAGAACTACTCTAGTTTAATTTAATCGTAAGTTCGGATTTGTTTGTTAAGCTTTAATAAACCTGTTAAGTAAAACAATCCTGACAACTGCGCGTAGCTCGCACAAAAGCAGAAGTCAAATCGTTCAAGGAGACACGCCATCGCCCAGGAACCGTAGGGGTGACCGACAGCGAGGAGCAATAAGTTTCTAGTGACAGTTAATTAAACATAAAGTCGAGCCAGTCGTCCTGCTTGCGCTCTTAGTTTTGCCACTTCTATAAACCCGCTATTAATTTATTATAAGAAAGTAAATTATTATTGAACTGGATAAAGGGCATTGACATATTTGTTTACAAACCATTGTAAAAGGAAAATGAGCCATTTATTAATTCAGTAGCAGCGCCAGACTCAAGCGGAAGTTCTTGATGATGTTTTTAGGAAAGTACCCTCGCCTTATGGGCTCAAACGAAAGCCACGCGACCAGAACCTTTGGCCCTACAGTAACTGAAGAATTTCTATTTTTATAATAAGTAATTTACTAGATGCACAGTAGAAATGGAGGAGATTGTGTAAAAAAATGTATCATTGACATAAGTGAAAGTAAAAATATTGATTTTAAAATTAAATTTGTTTACCTACACTCGAAGATGACTATTTTTATAATGGTTTGTTTGGGCATATTTTATTATTTGAGTACACAAAATCATAATGAATGACAATCCGCTGGTATGAATCAACTGTAGTTATCAAATCAAACACATTTGTTTTACCGTGAGAACCTAATTACATTTTATCACTGCACAGAGTATTTCGGAAATACCACACGAATATGGTAGGAAGTAAAACGATAGTGAAACAGTGTTGCTATTTACGACTATACACTTTACAAAACAAGGTCTGGATGTGTAGTAAAAGCGTATCTTATTTGTAAAACCGAGAAGTATTTATAGACATGGCTGGGTTTACATTTATAGGTCACATCAGATAAGAAACCAGAGCTACATTACGTCTGAGTGTTTATGTATTCTGAAGGAAGAACTTCAGTAGTAGTCAAGCTTTAATAGAAGCTTCTACCTTATACTTTTACCAACAAAAAATAAACTAAAAAAATAATTGAAAACAATAAACAACAATTCAAACATTTAACAGCTGATTTCGTCCACTAGCAAAAATATTTCAACAAAAAATGTATAAATATTAAAACGTGTTCAGCTAACGTACAGTACTAAACGCCTACTGATTCCCTATGCTACGTAGTAACACAGTACAAGCGACACATGTGCGTAGACAGTCTTTGACGTATGCAACGGAAAGAGTAGAAACAATTTTCCCTCTCTTTCTTCCTAATTGTTCGTTAGAGTCAGAGAAGGGGAATGGTTACAATTTTCGTCTTGATCAGGCCAACTCATGCTACCTTGGCTACAGAAAATGCTACGTATACACACGGTACGCACTGCACATGCGTGTAGAGTGCGTATAACGCATTTGACAGAGAGCGTAGAAACGATTCTCCTACTCTTTCCTTTCAACTGTCAGTTTCATTTTTCGTCTGATCAGGGCCGAATTTCCCTAGCCTAAAGAAGTTTCAATTCAAAAAGTACAGGGTGCAACCAAATTCTGTTAAATACTCTTTGATATAGATTATTTAGAACTCTAGTTCTGATTTAAACCCTAAGTAGTCTAGTGAGAACAGCATTTTTAAGCAAGCGTAACAAGTTCAATCCTCGGGCGGAGTTCTGCTGTAGATGCTATCACAAGATAGCGATCCTGTACAGAAGGCTACCACAAGATAGCGATCCTGTACAGAAGGCTACCACAAGATAGCGATCCTGTACAGAATGCTACCATAAGATAGCGAACCTGTACAGAAGGCTACCACAAGATAGCGATCCTGTACAGAAGGCTACCCCAAAATAGCGATCCTGTACAGAAGGCTACCACAAGATAGCGATCTTGTAGAGAAGGCTAGAACTACGGCTGGGCAATGCGAATTCGCTAACTAGGTGCACTCCACCAAAAGCCGTCTAGCGGACAAAGATTTCCATCAAGGAGGTCTTGACGGAGGAAAAATGTTTTGACTAATGATTTTGAGTAAGGTATTAGTGTATGCACCCTACATAGAATTCTAAGAGTAATTCAACATGAGTTATTCTAAGAGTTATTTAGTCACTAAATAAATACTGCTTACATTATAATGATCACTATTTTTCGCATACTTAATATAATTATATTATAATATTAAAATTATTATATAATAATGTTATAATTATACAATTTTTTAAATATGATATAATATTTTTTGACAATATTTTGACTAGTGTAATTTGTTGACCCTTATTCTCTTCTAATATTAATCCTGATAAAAATCGCAGAAGTTTTTACTTCCAACGTGTGGTCAGCACACCCAGTGTTTTATTTAATTGATTTTTATTTTGTTTTACCAAGTGTAAGTCGTGAAAAAGACACTGCGACTTTTAGAAATTTGTTCACCTTTTTTCAAAAGCTAAACGCACAAAACGACACAGTTCAAGTCGTGTGTGCAAAATCTCTCTTATTATATAAAAAAAAAAACATTCTGTCAGTCATGGATTTAATTATGTGTTTGCGAGATGTATTATCTAGTAGATTCATAATATAAAACATAACACTAAACGAATCAGTATATTGCGGTCCTTTTCGCCCTGTTACCACGATGTTTGCATAGACCATTATAACCCATGGCCTGGAGCAATGGTCCAAGTAGATTAACTCATATTTTATTCAGTTGCAATTACTTTGGTCCCAAGGAAAATTCTCCACATTGTTCGAACGTTATATTTATACATTTTCTACCGTCTATTTTCAAATCAGAATTGAAAATGATTATTTATGTATTGAAGTTGTTATGGTGCGTTTGGAGTGAGTAGGGTTGAACAAAGGGATGATACATATGCAATTGTTTTCAATTAAAAAAGGACTATACTTGAATAAAAATACTATCTCAATTGGTACTTCGTAGTTTAGAGAAATCGTCAAATGCATACTTAAATTTCCTATTACTTTGCTATAGCAAGTTGTGCAGTATATTAAAAATATACCATACAAATTATTGTACTATATTTAAAAAATAAAAGATATTTATATTTTGAACCTGAGTCATCCGCCTCTTGCTCGCTTTGTTCACCAACCCCTTCGTTTCGACAGGCGAATAAGCAAAGGAAAATGAATATTGTATACTCTGAAATTTAACGGAAATTACGATTGATTATGACAAAGGCATTTGGATCGGGGTAGGGGGGAGGGGTGACATGGAACTTGACCCATGCGTAGTAAGGCTACATTTTTTACGTGAATGTCATGAACTTTTATATACTATGGACACGATTAAACTGCAAAACAACCTATTCTATGTGAATGAAACTTTTACAACTGTGTTACACTGGCTTGGCCGTCAGAGATAAATCAAGACATTCAGGATAAACTATTGGTAGTAAAGATGCCCATAGAAGTCATAGATAGCTTATGTCTATTTATTAAAACTTCTTCTAAAAATAAGTGTTTTTATTTTACTGAAGGAATAGTAGACCACACCTAGGCGCTTCGGCACGTGTGTTTTCGGTTGTATTTCAAAATTGTATTTATTATAACATTTATTATTTTTCTGCGTTATTTATAAAATAGACAGACATTTTTCAAGAGTATATTAAAAACCAATTATAACAATTCCGAAAAATAGCAATATCCCATTCAAAACGCCTTTTAAAAGGCGTACACATTTAAGTATAGTATTAATTTCCAGGGACACCAATTTTTATCGCCTCAAAATGAATTGCAAAATTTGCGTGTTATATATATAACTGTGCTAAATGTTATATAGATGCCTTCCGAGAAATTAAACTGTGACGGATATGCTGACAAGAAACCGAGGGATAAAATAAGAGTTCCATTTTTCCGTTTAGGCTATGGAATCCTAATTAAATAATAAGAATCATAGAAATATATTAGCTCCATGCTAGAACTAGTCTTTCCAAAAACGTTTAGGAACTATTCATTAATAACATAACGGAAAACATAGATTTTTCCCACCATCCTTTATAAGAGAAACAAAAGGTGAATTATATCAATATTACGGGTTTTTATTCCCCCCAACTCCCCGAAGGCTTTCCGGTCGGGCTAAACTGCTACGCTTGCAAAGTGCGAAAAGGTTTTTGAATCCCTCGGGTCAGATATATTTTCCCGGCGTTTTGTCGTTGAATACAAATTCATTGGAGTAGATAACGTTGTTCAGCAGCGCTAATGAGGTTAACTGAAATGGCGACGACGAAGATTTATTCAGTCCCAGAGTAGTTTGGTTTGTTTTAAATTTAAAAGTGAATAAAAGGTGTGACAACTTTACATTGATTTAGTTCATTAAGTCAAAACAAAAGAACTAATCCACTATTCTGTAACATATCTGGTTTAGAGTTATATAATTAAATGTGTTAAACTGTTTTATATTTAGAGACGTTATTTTATAATAACGGACTCATTTAAAAGGAATACAACCAAAATTAAAATAGAGCCACGGTGGCCGTGGTTGTTAAAGCGTCATTGCTTTATCAATCGTCATGGCAACCATCAATGGAAAGGTTCCGGGTTCAATTCCCATTGACCCCGAATAATTTTCTAAATGGTTTCTTAACAGACATCGTTGGCTGTGGTTCGGATTCCACGTAAAACTGTAGGTCCCGTCTTCATTAGCCTTAAGTGCAAAACAGTGGGACGTTAAACACAAAAAAAAAAAAACAAAAAAAAAAAACCAAAATTAAAATGATTCATATTCTCACCTGGACTTCCCGTTTACTCTTCTGCCAAAATCTCCTAAATTTTTGGAAAATACACAGTAAAATAAACGGTACCAGGAACTGGCACATACTTTCTCACAAAAATATTTAAATTATTAAACAGATTCACTGTGACTTCATAATTGAAAGAGAGGTGATATTAAAGTAGGATATGAACTAATAAACATTATTATTATTAGCTAGGGAGAAAACTATTCTATCGATTTCGAACAAATTTGCACCAAACACCAATTAGGCCTGTATAGATGCACGAAATAAGGTTTTGAAAAATTTTGAAAAAAACTCCCTTTTCGGCCAAAAAACCCCCAAAAATCAATTATTATTATTATTATTATTAGATAAATAAGAATTTTTAGAAACATGTGGTTTTTTGCATAAGGTAGGGTACATTAAGGGCTACAAATAAGCCAACATTTCTTAAAATCGTTAGTGCCGTTTATTTATAAAAAAAATAACTAATTTTTTGGAGGTATTTCAGGTGGAGAAAATGGGGTTGTTTTCCAAATGTTTTCAAAACCCTTTGAAATACTCAGGCCTGATTGACATGTTTGGTGAATTTTTTTCGAAATCGATCGAATAGTTTTCTCTCTAGCTTTGTATACATACAGACATACAGACTGACAAACAGACAGACTTTTGTAAAAAACACTTTTTCGGACTCAGGGGGTCCCAAAACGGATATTTCCACAAAAATCTTAACATCAATTTTTTTGCGATCACTATACTTTCTCTTTACTATAGTATAGTGAGAAAGTAAACAGAAAATCTGCAGTACCCTACAGATATATAGTGCAACTGTTAGTGAGATGAGCGAATTTTCAAAATTAAGTTTATATATTTATTTAGGGTTTCAACCAACTATTTAGGAAATTTTTCTACTCACAAAAGCGCTGCCTACGGGGACGAAAAATATTAGTACAATTTGTTTGCACCTCAGCCACCTGCCCTGGCTTACGCGATACTTCGTTCCACCCGTATCGAAAACCTCGACCTCGCGGCCTTCGCTTCGCTCGCAGCTGACAAACTAGCTTCGCAAAGTTGAAACCCGGCCGTCGGCCTCATGTCATGTCAAGGGCTGACGACTCTAGTTTTTTGCAAGTTTAGTCAAGTCAATTAAGCAATGGATCCTAAACAGGTAACAGATTTATTTTTAGCAACGGATCCGCTTTTTGACATTCTGAGATTTTAGCATGGACCTGTTTGGAATTCGTCTCTTCAGCTAAAGAGTTTGTGTAAAAGCAGCAGATTTTACCTTAGAACAGGACATTGATAATAATGTTAACTACAATGTTAACAAACTTACTACTTACTGGTCAATAAACTTTCACTAAATCCAGAATGAATTTCTTTAGAAATCTACAATAATCGCATTTTTTCTCAGTATATATTACATTTATGTTACAGGAAAAGTAGATAGTTAGGGAGAGTTGACTCTGCCTTAGAAGAGTAAGATAGTTA